>BJCM01085665.1:0-33470 GCA_018326385.1 Flaveria bidentis
TCTAAAACTGCTTTTTCTTTCTTTGTTTCTTCCAAAGAATTTAAATAAAACTTTATATCATTGGCTTGATTTAAAGCAACAACTTCGGTTTCCCTTAGTTGTTTACCCAAAAGTTCTATTTTTTCTTTGTATCTGCACTTATTTTGTTTTAAAATCCGATTAGCTTCAGTGCACAGTTGTAAATCATTTACTAAGTTATCGTTGTGGTCTAATAACCTAGCAATTTCAAATCAATGCTTTCTCTAAATTTGTCACATTCATTACAAGCATGTTTTCAAACAGTTGGTCTTTAGTACTTACCTGTGAGGAATCGGTTAAATCAACCATCAATGCAGAGTTAGACTCTTCAGTTGTTGGAGATTCTGAACTTGTTGTTCTCAACTCTTCCTCAACTAAGTGTTGTACCACGTTCACAGCTTCTTCAGTATCTGACATTACTTGCTCAACTGTGATCTCACCTTCACTTGCAGAACCATCATCTAGTCCCTCAACATAGACTATGTTTGGTTCACCCGGAGAGACACAGCGGAAGGTCTAGTCTTGCCCTTCATCATCTTGAGCGGTCAATACCTTTGTCTCGTTGCTTGAAGTGGTAGCTCCACTCATGGGTTTGTCTTGATGATTGAAGGTGGAAATGGATTTCCATTTCCAGTTTTCTTGGGCTTTACACATTCACGTTTAAAATGCCCCTTTTCACCACAATTAAAGCAAGTGACTTTGATTTTGTCAAAGCCAAACGTTGTGTCCTTTGTGGCTACTAAGTTTTGTCTCGTCTTCTAAACTAACTTTTTGGCTTGTCTAACTGCACTTGCAAGAGCCCACATGATATCCATCCTTTCCAGCTCATTCTCGTCAACCTGCTCATAGTCTTCATCTGCAAGATGACAATTTCCAATCTTCCCAGCAACTAGACCATCATACGATTGTACCACTACTGCTAGAATATACATATGCTCCTTTGCAACCTCCACTGTTATATTACTGAGATTCGTGGTCTTCAACTTCGTAGTATTGGCTTCAGGCACTATGTCTTGAGTCGATGATGACCCAGACGTTTATGGTCCTGAAGTAGTGGATTGTGAGGGAGCCGCGAAACTGGACACAAATGTTGTTTGCAGTGGTGCTCCTAAACTGGTTAAAGTGGGAAATGAGTTGTAAAGTGAAGGATTCTGATCATAGGATCCTTTTTGTGACTTGTACTTCATTCTCATATCCTCTTCTCTTAATTTCAGGATGAAGTCATTTATATCTAACTTTGCAAGAATATCATTCTGTCTCCGATTAGACACAAACGAATCCCATTTATCTGGCAAACCGTCTGCAAAACTTGACACTTTATCTTCCATTGACGTTGTTACACCATGAGTGTGCAGCTCACTCATCATATGGTAGAACCTGTCATTGATGTCATCCAAGCTTTCCTTCCCTATCGAAGAGAAGTTATCAAACTCCTTTTTGAGAGCCTTAGCCTTCAGAGCCTTTAACGTCGCATTCCCATCATATCTCTTTTCCAATGCTTCCCATAACTTTTTCGCCTGCTTGTTCTCAAAGAACTGATGAAAGATATCTTTTGGTATCGACTGAGTTAATAGGGCATACACTTTCTTTTTTGCATTGTACTTAACCTTCTGGTTGTCATTCATTCCTCCTAGAGTCAGGTTAACTCCATCAGCACCAACTGGCATTGTGTAACCTGTCTCAATGGATCCCCAAAGATTGGGATTAACTCCATTTAGATAGATCTCGAACCTCTGCTTCCATTGTGGATAATCATCTAACGTTATAATCTTTGGTGGTTTATTATGATTCCCAATTTCATTTTCTAGAAGCAGAAGGTTCTAGATGCGAGAGTCCCTTCCGGCAGTAAAGGCAGTGAATTGATCTTCCATTTCTATAAACTTTGAACTTTAGAACAAGACTGGTTCACTAGTGCGAATGGACAAATGCGGATGAGTCAATCATGTGACTGGACAAATGCAGATGAGTCAATCATGCGATTGGACAAATGTGGATGAGTCAATGCGGATGACTCAGTCGTGCGATTAGACAAATGCGGATGACTCAGTCGTGCGATTAGACAAATGCGGATGACCAATGCGGATGACTCACTCGTGCGATTGGACAATGTGGATAACCAATGTGAATGGCTCAGTCGTGCAAATGAACAAATGCGGATGACTAATGCGGATGGCTCAGTCGTACGAATGGACAAATGCGGATGACTCAATCGTACGAATGAGCTATTCGTGGATAAATACGGATGACTCAATCGTACGAATGAGCTATTTAGGGGAAGACGGAGCCCATCCAACCAAGCTGCATCCCCTGACTGCTCGTGGATGCTTTCTGAGGATCAAGTACGCTGGTGACATCAATGATGGCATACTGAGCAAGAGCAACATGTGCCCCCAGTTCAAGTATCTAGCACATGTGATCCTCAAGTGCATAGCCTCTAGGCGTGGAGGATTTGATGAGATGTCTTACCAAATCCAGAATGCATACATTGCACTGGTACTGAACCACCCATTCAGTTTCTCTCGCCTGCTCTTCTCGTACTTGATAGAGAACATCGAGGCCAAGGGCAAGGAAGGCTTCTGCATGTATCCAAGGTTCTTACAGATGATCATAAACGAGAAGCTTTCTCTGTTGCTGAAAGAGAAGGGTGATGCTGTTGTATTAGAGGTGATGGATGACACTACACTGGGGAGGATGAAGGTGTACCGAGGGAAGCAGGTGAAGCCCCCAGTAAGGAGACTGTTTGGTCATTTGGCCAACGAGGATTATGTGGCGCCCTCTCGTAAGAAGTGGCGTCATGATGAGAGTGACTCTGATGTTGAGCCCATAGTGGTTCCCACTGATGAAGAGGACGATGATGATGACGACCATGATGATGGTCAAGGTGGTGGAGATGCTGGCCCTAGTCAATCACGGGCCACTAACACGTCTACTATATCTCCACCACCTCCACATAGTACTTCAAATGCACCTGGTGGATCTAAGCAGTTGCTTTCCACCAAGATTTCTTGTTAGATAAAGAGGTTGAGACAGATGACGAGCCTCTCACCAGGAGAGTCGGGAGCCGGGTTGTGGCTACCTAAAAGGGGAAAGAGGCAGTTGGTGGACGCCAAGCTGGGTCTAAGGGTGGTGATAGTGATGTCACAGATCTAACATACACACCCGACCAGTCGATCAGCTCAAGGGGAGCCCCTATAGCCAAGGGGTCCAGGAAGAAGAGGATGGCCCATCCCTATGGCAAGAAGGGTAAGAGACAGAGGATCACCTTGATTAGTTCTTCCACCACCACAACCACTACCACCACCACAAACACTACCACCACCACAGCCACAACCACTACCACTACACCACCACTGTTCCCCCCATTACCACCTCTACAGCCACTGACACTCCCACCACCACTCATACATTCATACCTACCTCACCCACCATACCCAAAATAGCTCCACCACAATCCACTTCCATTCCTACTCCCATATATACCACATCCACCACTACACCCACTACTCACCAAGCTGGCGTATCCACCCAATTCCCATCTACACAGGGCTTTACTCTACCCACTGTTGGGTTAGAGGAACAGCTGGCGAGCCTTAACAGACTGGTACTAAAGTTGCTAGCCATAGATGACCTAAGAGCCAACCAGATGAATCAGCTGGTAGCGGTCAATACCGCCCAAGGCAAGCAGATTGCACAGCTGACAGAGAAGAACGCTGCTCACGAGAGAGCGTTAGTTTGAGCTCACCATGCATTGAAGGCTCAAAATGAGCTTGTGATGGCATCTGTCAAGAGGATTGAGGGGTTGGAGAAAAAGAACAAAAAGCTTATGCTAAGATTGAAGGGAACAAAGGGTGAGCCCCTAAAGATTAAATATGATGGTGATGATGGTGGAGATGATGATGATGAGCTAACAGATGATGAATCACAAGAAGATGATGATGAGGAGGAGGCTGGAGGAAGTGGAAAAGGAAAAGGAGATGATAAGTATGAGAATGATGATCAAGAAGGTGATGCATCTGCATCAGCCTCAACTCAAGCAACAACAGAGAGGCGCTCCAAAAGAGTCGCGTCCTCCGCAGCTCCAGCTGAGGAGACACATGATTAGAGCAAAGGCAAAGCTCCACAGGCTGATGATTATGATGTTCTTCCCCTTCAGCAAGTCAAGACTCAACTAACTATGATTCTTGACTTGCAAGGGATTGTGAGAAGGTCGGTGAGCTACACTCCAAAAGAAGGAGAAATCATTCATGATCTGACTAACGAGCAGCTCACAAAGATGTTTAGACTGAATCCAGATGAGCTTGTTAAAGATGCTCCAGAAGTTGATGTTTTGAGTGATAAGGAGCTACAAGGGGTGGATGAGATTGAGATTGAAGATGTCACATCTGATTACTATCCACAGTACACTGACCTTGAGGGCAACGTTATCCTAGACTTGGGTGAAACTTTTGGCATTGATACTTTTGCTAAGCTTGATGAGATAGAGAAGGAGAAAGCAAAGGATGAAAGTAAAGCCCAAGCTACAGATGCTAATGTTGATATTAAGAAGGCTGAATAGGTAGCTTGTTTATCAGAGATGAAGGCCCAACGTGCACCTCCAAAGCTGAATGCCTACACCAAACTTTACAGAATCAAGAAACATCAGAAAGTGTCAGGCAAGATCATAAATTGGGCCTATTTTGAAGATTTGAATGTTTATGCTACGAAAAAAGAGAAGGGGATTGAGTACTTCAGATATCCATATGATTTGAAGACTCTTCCTAGTTTTGAGCTAAACAAATTGGCCAGTTTAGACCTTTTGTATGCCAACCCAAGGAAGATGTTAGGATGGTTTGAGAAGTCATTGAAGAAAGAATACCACACCAGATGGGTTAACTTCAGACCTCAACAACCTAAGCAGTTCATTCATAAGACTAAAGTTGATCCTATATCTGGAAGACCTAAAATGGTGTTGAAGTGGAATCCCCCACGCACAATGTCTAAGATTCCTTTATGGAAGATGCCTCAAGACTTCACTCCACACTTCAAATGGTGGTATTATGACTGGAGGACGGCAGAAGCGGTCATAGTTCTGAACAAAGAAGGGAAGATATAGACTATCAGGGTATTTGACCAAATATGGCTTACCAACTTATATGCTGAAGATTTCTACACTTTATATAAGTGGCCACTGTTCTATGACACACAATATATTATACAAGCTCTACAGTTCCAACATGTTATATGACTATGCTTCGCATTTGAGATACACGCGGGAGTCACCAGAGAAGAGAAGTACAAGAAATTTCAAGAGCATGTGAAGAATGTTAGAAAATAGGATAAACTAGGTCCAAGGGGGAGTTTGTTGATACATTATGTTCCTAGTTTATGTTCTTAATGTAAAAGTCTTTCATTTCTTACACATGTGTAATGTAACGACTTAATGAAATATGATATGCTTTTAATGTTTATTTGTATTTAAATATTTCATATTATTATTGTATTTGGTATAATTCATGTGTATGAACATCTTATATGGGTTTGAGGTTGTTGTACATAGTTCTTAGTCAATAATGATTAAGTAATGTGTTCAACCTAGTCAGGTGATTTCATGCTAATGGACCATACTTATGGACCATACGCATGAATGAATCATACTTATGGACCAGTCACATGACTGAACTAGGAGACTGGATCAGTCGTATGACTGAGACATAAGATTGATTCAGTCGCACGACTGAACCTTTAGTCGTGCGTATGAATCAACCGCATGAGTTAGTCGCACGACTGAACCATGCTAATGGTTCAGTCGTACGAATGAAAACTACAAACCTATAAATACCACAAAATTCGTGGAAAAACAGGGACTTCGAATATTAACAAACCCTAGCCACCCAGAGCGTCCAAAACAGCCAATTCAACTTCATAGTTCGTTCCTGATCGATTTCTAATCAATTCTTAACGTTTGTTTCATCGTTAAATCGATCAGGTTATCGTTCTCACTGATTGGATCGCCAATCAAAAAGGATTCCGCACTATTTGATCTGGTCTCAAGCCGAATCCGTTAGTACTCCGTACGGAAATAGTCCTAACAATATTGACAATCAAATCAAGGTCTCGGGCCTTTGCATCCTTGTCTTCATGGCACTTTGGAACCCTTTCTCTTGTTTTCTCAGCCTCATTCCTTTGCACCTTACTCAAACCTTTCCATTTCACCATCAAGTCCAACTTAGGCCTTGTGCCAACCCTAGAAATCCCATGTTGAGATGTTAAAGCTCTTATCAGTAGCTTACTTTGCCATCTGGATCCTAGCTTGAAGGATAGTTATGGTGGCAGACTTCTTAGCTTCACGAAGGGCTCCTTCCAAGTCTTAGGCATGTTCGGTCTTGATTTGCTCTACCTATTGCTTTTAATGAGCGAGCTCCTTAGCCTCCTTCTTTATCACCTTGCTCTTAGCAACCACTATTCTATTAAGATCCTCAATGATCTCTTTAGCTTTTTCGGCCCACCAACCAAACCGATTAATATATATATTATAAGTATAAAAGTATATTACCAAAAATCAATTTCTGGATGTAGTTAGATGTGATTATCGGTGAAAGCATAGAAGGATCTCCTATCAATAAAGTTAAAGCAAGTTTTCCATAAGGAACGATTAAAATAAATTAAATGAAGCAATGTTATTATTCTATGTATTTATTTTCTCTTTTCTTAAGGGTAGTACGAAGATATTTGGTGTCAAAGGAATACTTTAGTAGTAAAGATGTCTCCCTAAAACATAATTAATTTAAGTCTCACTTGATATATTAAATAAAGTTTACTTAATTAAGTTAAAGTTATTTTGATCCATCAAAACAATTTATACATTTGAAGATGTAAATATAGGTGTTGAATAAAACTAAAATAAGAATCGTTTAGATAAAGTAAAAATGGCATGGTATTTGAATAAAATTATTTTCATATTTATGATTTACGAGTCTATCATAGAATTGAAATTGAAAGAGTTCCATATATAATAAGCAATTTAAAAGGAGAAAAAGTAAACAAATAGTCCCCCAAAAGAAGGTGATCGAAAGTCCCATGTATTTTGGTTTGCTTGCAAAATGCAAAGGCTAAAGGTTAAAACCACGTAGAAGTTTTTATGTTGTGTTGGGGTCGCATACCTTTCTTCCCAATTTCCCCCAAAACCAAAACGTGTTTCTCTCTCTTTTTCTGAACATCAATCACAATTTCAACATCCGATTCCTGATTTTGCTTACTAATTCCGCCTTCTTCTTCTTCTTCTTCTTCATCAGGTACCCTAATTATCATCATCGTCATCTTCTTCTTCTTCTTCTTCTTCTTCTTCTTCTTCTTCTGCCTCTTTTGCTTTCACCCGATTCTATCTGCTCTATTCTTGTCGGTGGCTCTATGCTTTTATCTCCTTTTTTATATTATATTATTAGGTTGACCTGCAATGCAGTCCTTCCGCTAGGGTTTGGGTTTTTTATTTCGGTGATTTTGGGTTTGATTTCTAGGGTTTTTTTCCTTGTTTTGGTGATTGTGCTGTTTTAATTTGTTTGTTTGTGCGTTTGTTACCTTAGGTTTTGTTGTTGTTGTTGGGGACATTGCGATGCAATTGGTTGGTGTGCTTGATTCATGATGTTCGGTTTCTTCACGTGCTAGATAGTAAATACTTCCATATTCCCCTAAAGTTTTTGATGGCTAGGTACGTTTGACAAGATGGGTTTACTTGATGAACGGTATGCACAAAGCCTAGATATAAGATTTGATTATGTGTGTATGCATCTTTGTATGTATATATGTGTAATAGTGTATTGTATATTTGTATAAAGAGATACACTTGTAATGTAGTTGGGGACGTTTATGCATCCATACCAGTACGCACCATATGTATGTGCAGGGATTGCCTGTTTTTACGTATACATGTTCAGTTTTTGTGTTTTTGTCGTGTCTTTGGTGCGCAGAGTAAAAATATTCAACATCTAGTTTGGCAACTTATTTAACCACTGTTGTTGACCATAGTACACGTAAACATGAACCTACCTTGCGTCAGTGAAACCATTAAGTGCCATTACCACACATGACAATTGGTTTGGTGCTAAGCGGTGGTTATTACTCATAAATTGATTCAATAAGCTAAGAGGTATACGTGTAAAATGTACCCAATGTATTTGTTTCTTCATTAGTTTGTATTCTGTCAATTCTGGTAGATATGTGATGTACTTATAATCATTCAAAATTACTTAAGTTCTCATTCCCTCTCATAAGAATATTTCAAACATTGATTGATCTTTCATGACTTCACAATTTACATATTAAGCATATGAATGAATTATAGGATGCATAACTTATTATACAGTGAACATGACACTGAAAATTGAGTTTTCTGATGCATATATGTGTTTATGTATATATATACTGACATTCTAATATTCTGTAATATGTTAAACTTGAAACAAAATTTTATATAATGAATCAAGAAAATATTTTACATTTATGTTTTTAACTTTTATTGTAGAGCAGGGATGGGTGTTGTGAAGCTTGCTGATCGTTTTTAGTGCTTGAACCAATCAAAGTCATATTGCCAGTTTTCAATGCATGAGTTGTTGATGGCCAATAAGGATTCTGAGATTTTACCAGCAGAAAATGCACACTACCCTTCTTGTGACTTTAACAATCTTGTTTCTAGTATGGAGTCTAATTATTTAGCTGATGCATTATCGGTTTACCTAGAACCACGTGATCCATTTCCACTGGAGTCATGTAACAATGTGGACAAACCAAATATTTGTAATACGGATGCCGTTGTTGAGCCTTCTAACTATAATGTATTAACTGAATCTTCTGATTTGGGAGACCCTTATGGCAAAAATAGTGGAAATAAAATTAATGAAAATAAACGTTCATCCAATCGAAGAAGCAATCGCAAGGGTTCATCGAACCAGAAAAACGATTCCAAGGTGGCTGCAAGAAAAAGCAGAAGAAAATCTGGAAAGAGGCCAATGGTAGATTTACTTGCTGCATTTGTTGGAAGAGGGCAAAGAAGTAGGTTGGGCAGACGTGCTCGTCCTTCAGCTTGGGGATTCGTAGGAAAAATTGATGAAATTTTTAAGCAAAATGCAGAAAAGAATGTGGATATAAAGGGAAGAACGGTCCGTAGGGGAGGAAAGAGGAACAATGATTCTGTGAATAAAAGCATACAAAATACACAAGGTGAATCTAGAGCGGTAAACAAGGGTCTTCTTTTGAAGCTTAAATTGGGGCCAATGGCTATTCAACATTGCCAACTTAATACTATTCCTGATATGGAAAAAGATCTTGAAAGTTACAGGGAGGTTAAGTTAGAACCTTCTAATTTACAAAGTAATATAAAAGAAAATCATGAAAAAGAGGTTTATACAGCTTCTAATGAGAATCTGGAGAAAGGGCCTGTATTATTAAAATCGCCTGTTATTGAAGCGTGTCTTGCAGAAAAGGAAAGAATTGAAAACAGGTGCTTAGATCCTGGAACTTCACCGGACTCAGAAGTCATTAATGTGATTCCAGATGCTCAAATTACTGGAAATATTACAGAAGAAGTTAGGGTTTCTTTAAAAGATTGTATTTCTCATCAATCAGATGATTGCGGTGTTGCAAGTGGGATTCCTAGTCCAGAAGTTGTTAATGATGTTTTATTATGTGAAAAACAAGTTAAAGGATCATGGCCAAGTGTGCCATCCATGTCCGTAATCAACTCTAGCAGAGAAGGATGTCCATTGGGGATAATGGCATCATTTCATCAAACAGAAGTTAGGGTTTCCATGGACACGTTAACATTTGAAAGTGGCATGAAAGCTGATCCTAGCATTGCTGGGATAGAGTCAGTGGAGTCGAGATCCAATGGTCAACGTCTTCAGAAAAGTTCCAAGTCAAAATCTTCAGTGAATAAGAACAGAACCAATTGCCAACAGAAAGCATCGCCGGCTAAGTCAACTGCTAAGGGAAATATTAATGCGAAGAGTAGTAAAAACCAAACATTCTGTGATACAGAAAATCACCCGATAAAAGGTCTACTTTTATTTAACATTTTTGTATTTTTTAGATATATGTTATTTTTTATTCATTAACTATGGTTCTAAGATTTAGCTGTATGCTGTAGGAAGTCTTGAAACGGATGATCCTAGAGGACTAGAAGAAGGTTCCAGAAGCACTGGTGGACTTTTATCCAGCTCAACTATGGCACCACGAAGTGCTTGGGTGTGCTGTGATGACTGCCATAAATGGAGACGTATATCAGCTATACTCGCAGATTCCATTGAGTCAACAGAATGCAGATGGTATAAATTTTCTACTTAATTTCAGTAATAAGATTTAATCAGACATTAATAGTTTATGACTGCTATAATATGAAGGATTTGTAAGGACAACATGGATAAAGATTTTGCAGACTGCTCAATTCCACAAGAGAAGTCAAATGCTGACATTAATGAGGAGTTGGAGTTATCCGAAGCATCTTGTGAGGAAGATGCTTGTAATACTCGGTTAAATTCTAGTCAGTTGGCTCCAAAGCAGCCTACAGGTACTCATTGTGGTAGTCATGCCATGTATGGTAATTTTTCGAGTGCTTGAATTCATGAGCTAGAGGTGGAAAAGTGGGTGGTCAGGTAATAAAAAATGGTCGAGTCAAAATTGGTGTTTTGTTTGGTGCATGTCAACTTGGGTCGGGTTGGGTCAACCTACAAGCAGTTTGTTCAGTTTGTACACAATTAATGGGTTAGATATGATTTGCAAATATCATGTTATTACAATAGAAATCCAAGTTCTTTCAATAATGTGATAGGAGGTTTCATGCATATGAGTACACTTTGGATAATGGATGCATTTTCACCTGACCCAGTTGGCATGTCTTCATTTGTTATTTAAATATGTAGCTTAACACGCCTGACCTGCTACAGATAAAAATGTAACCCAAAGCTATTCAATTCTTGGAAATTGAGTTGATAACTTGATATTGCCACCTGTACTTCACATCATTAATAAGCTAGCTTTAAGCAGTGAAATGTCTGAACCCTGTTGCAGATTCTCCACAACCCTCGTGGAAGCTTATTAAGACGAACATGTTTCTGCATCGCAATCGAAAAAATCAACCCATTGATGAGGTCAGATTATTTGTTTCTTATAAGAACTGTTGCTGTGTAAATGATGAAATAATGGCATAATGCTTGTATAGTAAACTTTATGGTAATGTGTTTGCTAAAATATGTATTCTTCATTAATGCCTGTTAGGTTATGGTTTGCCACTGCAAACCTCCAATAGATGGCCGCATGGGGTGTCGTGATGAATGCCTTAATAGGATGTTGAACATAGAATGTGTAAAAGGAACATGCCCATGTGGAGATGTTTGTTCAAATCAACAGGTTTTTTTTCAAATATTTTAAATGGTTTTTTGATACTTTTTTTCTCAAAGAGGTTACTACACTTAGATATTTTTACGGCTGCAGTTCCAGAAACGCAAATATTCTAAACTAAAATGTGTCCCATCTGGAAAGAAGGGATACGGGCTTCAGTTGCAAGAGGATATTCCCAAAGGAAGGTTCCTTATAGAATATGTTGGTGAGGTAATATGTCATATTGCTTAATTTCATATTTTTCCTTTTGTTTGATATCATAGTTTCCAAGTATATCCTTCTAATTCAAATTTTGATTTTTGTAGGTGCTTGATATGCCTGCTTATGAAGCCCGGCAAAAAGAATACGCTTCAAAGGGTCATAAGCACTTCTACTTTATGACATTGAATGGCAGTGAGGTTTGTTGGTTTCTAAGCCTTTTACTTCACCATTACAGTTGAACTGTTCATTTATAATCTCAGAAATGGAAAAGAGAAAAACAGTACAAGTCTTATATGTAGTAACTATTATGTAAAAACCAAATTCAGGATATACTATCATCTGCATGCTTATCCTGTGTTCATTGTGCTTTCTAGCTAATATGTAGGGGAATGTTTTCTAAGTGTGCATAATGTCTATCTGCGAGTGTCATTCTTCTCATCTAAATAGTGGATCTAGGAGCAAGAATTCAAACCAGAATCCTTTTATCAAGAAACCAACCTTTTTGAAATGTTTGGCCTTTATTGGCGTATCTGTAATCTGTTTCTTAATATTAAATTCCTGATATAATGGCTTCAAGTTGTCTGTGAGCAGTGACATTCTCACCTAACTTATCACTTTATTCATACATATAGATTCGTTTGCTTTTTTGTATCTGGGATTTGAGGAGAATATGTAGGCATGGAAAAAAGTGTATATGCAAAATGGACAACAGAAATGTGAATGTGCATCTCTTCAAATAAAATTTTAAAATTCATGACAATCTATATACTACCCATGAGTATATACGCTTGTTGGATGGAAGAAGTTATGATGCATAAATCAAAAAATGATGTTGAATATTCTAAAGCTAATGGAAAAACTTACCGTAATATTATTTTGTTTGATGTTCATTTTTATCCCTACTTTTAGTTGGAGCCTTTCAACTTGTTGAACGAAGTTTAATTCTAGTATTATTCACATGCTTTACTTTTCATTTCTTGTTTCAGGTAATAGATGCTTGTGCTAAAGGAAATTTGGGCCGTTTTATAAATCACAGCTGTGAACCAAATTGTCGCACTGAAAAGGTTTGTATAAGGACTTAGCACAATGTTTTTTATTTGTAGTGTTAGTATATCATATGCATTTTACTGGATATGGTTGTATATCATATTCATTTTATCCATGTATGTGCTTGATGTATGTGGGTTTCTTTTATAGCTGAATAAATATCTCGTCCTTTGGCGTTCTTTTAGAGTATAAAGTTAAGTAATTAACATGCTCAATGTGTATTTGAAATTCAGTGGAAATTATATACTTGAATGCATTTTATTAGAATACTGAGTTGTCAAATCAACATGCTCATTGGCTAATTTTAAACTTCATGCATACAGTTATATGTTAAATTTGCCAACAATACCATTTACTTTATGTTATTTCTAACCAGTGGATGGTGAATGGGGAAGTTTGCATTGGACTCTTTGCAATTAGGGATATCAAGAAGGTATGTACTTATTTTACCGTGTCTGTATTTTTCACTCAAGTTTAATGCCCAAAAGCTTCATATTATTCAAAATGACACTGGCACTTTCATTCGGTAACTTACACTTAACATTTTTATTCAGGGGGAAGAACTGACATTTGATTACAACTATGTAAGGGTTTTTGGGGCTGCTGCTAAAAAATGTGTATGTGGGTCATCTAGGTGTCGGGGCGTTATTGGTGGTGATCCACTAAATGATGAAACAGTTGTTTTGGGTGATTCTGATGATGAATACCCTGAACCCGTTACATTCCATGAGAACAATACAAATAAGTTGGATAATGTAGTATCTGTGACAGGGATTGCTGAAAGTAATTTCACAAATGATGTAGAAAACAATCAAAGTCCAGATTCTTTGTTTGTCACGGATGAGAAAAATGATGACCCTGCCATTCTTAATGAGTCTACGGATAGGGAAGTTTATTTTGAAAGGTCTTCATCTGCCTCATCAGCATCAGAAAGTAAAATAGAGCATACCAAGGGACTATTGCCTTCTTCTGTTCAACCACTTGATACTTCTTTTAAAGCAAATAGTGAAATTAAAAAACAAAATGAAAATATAACTTCAGTTAACTTGTTACTGGAAGATGGTGATTCAATGAAGAAACCTAAAGCTCACACAAATGACAAAAAGTGTACCATATTAAAGCCAAAATCTCGCTCAAAAGTAAATTCTCCATCATCAGCAGTGAAGAAAGGAAAATCCAAAAATAAGCAAACTGAAATAGATACCAAGCCACCTGTAGTGCCTCAAAAACCCAAAAAGCTAGTGGTTGATAACTTGACTGGTCGATTTGAAGCAGGTAACTGATCTTTCACTATTTATATTTTTTTTTCATCTTTTAACATGATCAAATGTAAAAACTTTCTACTTGATATCTTGCAGTTGAAGAGGCACTCAATACTCTCTTAACTAAAGGGGGTATAAGCAAACGAAGAGTAAGTATACGAGTTATTTTGCATTCTCTTTTTTTTCTCTTTCTTATTTGTGTTTATGTAAATTTTTATATTTGTTTATCACTTGATGTATTTCTTGAAGGATGCTTGGAAGGGATATCTGACACTCTTATGTCTAACTGCTAATGGCGGCAATGGGGAAGGGATTCAAAGGTTATTTTTGAGATCTTTTTTATGATTTTCACATTATTTTTTTTATAACAAAGTAAATACTGAAGCTTTGAATGTTACTATTTTAGCAATCGAGACCTTTCTATGATCCTTGATGCGCTCCTGAGAACAAAGTCTCGAACAGTTTTGCTTGACATAATCAACAAGAATGGTATAGTTAGTATTGCTTATTATATATTTGTTATTGACATGCTTTTTTCTGTTGATTCTTTATGATTTTGTTTATTCATCTTTTTCACTTTACAGGTTTGCAGATGTTACACATTTTACTGAAACGTTATAGAAAGGTGTTCAATAAGACTCCAATACTGCGAAAGCTTCTCAAGGTAATAACAAAGTGTGACAATGTAAGAAGCCCAAGTTGTTGAACGACTAAAAGGGGCTATGATTACATATTTCGTCATTCCTGTGATCTTTTTAAATTTTGGAACTTTTCATGCAGGTGTTGGAGTATCTGGCTGAAACAAAGATCCTTACGTTGGATAATATCTTAAAATCTTCTCTTCCTGGTGTTGAAAGGTCTGAACAAATTAGTTTGTTACTTAATTTGTAGTACATCTTTAGTTTGTAGTGTCAATATGTGGGCCCTTTTAATACTTTGTTGTATTCCATGGTATACTTAGATGTGGCAATTTTGACCCAAATCACCATGAATGGGATGATTTGGGTTATGTTTTAATTCAGTCGAAACACATAGGGTAAAGAGGAAGGGGTCAAATGAGTTGAGGATATCCCAAAGTGTATTTGTAATGCATACACCTCCTAACCCGTTTTGTTTAGAATTCTATTTGTAACCATACTAACACACTTGTTCATATTAAAAAATAAAAAATGGACAATAAGATGTTTGTGGATCATCCAAACCAGACACAGCCTGTTCTGATCTCTAGTAGAAATTGACTTGTTTTCTTCTCAACTTGTTACCTCAATATGGCCATCCTACCCTGCCATCTTGCCACCTGTATACTTAATCATCTGGCAGATATGGCATCTTCTTGTATAAAAGGTGAGATCTGCTGTATGCCTTCTAGATGCTCTGTTAGTGGAATTCTCGTGGATTAGTTGATGGCACTTAATTTTTTATTTTGTTATCATATGCAGACACAACTATAATGTTTTCAATCTTGATTTTTGCTGATGCCTTTAATTTTCTATTCGTTTTGCTTTTGATGATGCTTAATAGTTCAGTTGATTCGCTTTCAGATTTCTGCACATTTGAGCAATAACTTTGTAGTATATGATTTATTGCATGTATATGATGCTTTCCTTTCTTTTTTTTCAGCTTCAAGGAATCCATTTTGTCATTGACAGAGCATGCTGACAAGGAGGTACATTTGAAATTGTTTTGTTTTGTTGTGTTGTTATTTTTTTCTACATGTACAATAGCACCTGTGCGATGCTGCATGAAATTACACAAAATATGCCTCGTGTAAAAAAATGAACTTGTAACATGCAAAATAATTTTCGGACCATTATCAGGAATAATAATGACGATAATATTTAAAAAATAGCAATAGAATAAAAGTAGTGAATGGTAATAATTTATAAAGCCAATATATACTAATAATTTAATAATAATGAATAGTTGAAAATAATGATAATCAAATCAATAATAAATAACATTAAACCTAGATCATGATAATAATAATTTGAGTAATAATAACATCAAATCTAAATTAAAATAATAATGATAATTCATGAAAACTGCTATAAAATAAAGAAGACAGCATAGGGATCTGATAGAGAGGCTCCACCCAAAGAGATCTCTGGCTCAATAACTTCATGTTACTCTCAGTTTTTGCATACCAGAAATCATACACGAACAACTAACATCATAAGATAGCAAATACCAAACCATAGCGAACGCAAACACATCTTAACATAAATTTATTAGCAGCAGAATGCAAAGGAGAAAGTTTGACAGAAAAAGTCCTAAAGCAAAAGCCGGTAGGATTAGAAGCACACTTAAGCTTAATGGCACAAATCTACCATCGAAAGTGTATGATTGCAAAAGCTATATTATTGCATAATGTTATAAAATTTTCAGTATAGCACTTTAGGAGGTAGGATGCAATTATAAGATGTTTTTGGGAGACTTTTAACCCATTTGTGTAATTTTCTTTCTACTTAAATTACATTGAGTTATCCACTTGACTTGTTAAAGATCAAATAGATCTGAATTGATCCATTCTACCCACCTTCTGATTTATTTCTATGGCTGTATAACAGGTCCATCAAATTGCAAGAAATTTCCGTGATAGGTATATTCCATGGTCTGCCCGAAGAGTCAATCTGGCAGAAAGGGACACGGACTGGATGGAAGTTCAACAAACTTCCAACTTCAAAAGTTCCCCGTTGCAACAAAGAAGGCCTTCTGAAGTTGCAGATAACACTATCAAACAGTTAATTAGTCCAGTTGAAGGACCTTCTGCAACATCTCCCAGTAGTTGCACTGATGGGACCCGGATTCGAAAACGTAAAAGTCGGTGGGACCAGCCTGGTGATGTGGGACCTGATATACAGCTTCCATCAAGTAAAGAATTCAGGTCAAACACATGTGCAAGTGAAAAACAACAAACCAATGGTGAAAATATGGATGTTGATGCACCTCCTGGATTTGCTCCACCTTCCACCGCCACTCACTATTCTAAAACCGTCATGGGACAACCACAAGACAGATACATTTCACGTTTACCCACCTCTTTTGGGCTTCCATGCTCTCTTCTTAAAAAGCTAGGGACACCTAGCGGTGAAGGTGCACCAGCAGAGAGCTGGATTGTTGCTCCAGGAATGACTTTTCACCCTTTTCCACCTTTACCCTTGCACCCCCGTGGTGAAACTCCTTGTGTCAAAGGAGAAGAATCATGGCGTGATTGCGATTTTCGAAGGGATAGGAACCCTAATACCCTTGGTAGAAGATACTTTAAGCAACAAAAGTGGAATTACTCCAGACCAGGTGGTAGTCAACAATGGAACCCTATCAAGTATGGGCCTGCGGGTTTCAGAGGCCCAAACCAAAACCATCCAGACATGGGTGTTGGGTATGGTGGGAATGAAGACAACGGTCCGTACACTTCAAGAAACAGTTATTATCATCATAATCATCATCAGCAACAGCAGCAGCAGCAGCAGCCACATCACTGATCTTATAGGAGGGTATCTATGATGGTAATTTGTTATTTGTACTTGGTAAAACAGTAGGTGACTTAAGAAAGTGGGTTGGTTATTTTGTTGTTTGTGGGTTCAACTTCACCTCAATTATTATATTGAGCTAAAGTCACAGTCGTTACAGATGGCTATGCCTGCTTGGGTACAGATTGATTATTCACCTCGAAGAGGTAAAGCTTTCATTGTTGAACTTTAACTGATATTGAGGTTTTATCAAATAAATTCATTTTTTTCCATCTATTTTCATTTTTGCATCAAATCATCATATATGATCAATGTTTGACATCATTCATTAGTTGATTTTGTAGGTTTCGTGTGGGTCAAAAGGGGTCTGGTTTCTCCTACTCTTGTAGTATTTTTTATTTGGTGCTGTGTTATAATTAAACCTCATCATTTACCTTTTGCTTTCCTGTTCTCAATGATTCAGTGAACTATTTTTTATGTTTATTTTTAGATTTGTTGTCTAAATAATCAATGCGGATTTAACTTGGAGTGAAATCAGTGTCGCCAAAGGACCTTCGGTCAATACTGTTGGAAATTGGAATAATTCTCAAAATTCTTATGGAAGCTAGAAATGATGTAAATTTAGCATCAAGTGTAGATGGTGTGATTTCATAAAAAAACATAAAATTTGAAAGCATTGGGTCTGTTTAATTTTGGTGTTTATGCAGTTTGATAGTCCTATTAGGAAATGCCTTGCTCATCGGTCAACTTTCAATCTGGTCGTTCGATAGTAGTAGGTCTTTTTTATTTATTTACTAGATTGGCGACTCATCCCCGTGTGCTTCCACTCTTAAACTACATAACTTTTTAACTTATCTCAGGTTAGAATTATCTTTTGATTATTACTATTGGACTATCAATTCAGGTGGCATTTGATGGTTGTTGAAAACACAATTTAATATAAAAAACATATTACAAGGGAAAAATAGAAGATTCAACGTTACATGGAAGTCGAAAGAAACGTGATTTTGGTTTGTGTTTAGTTTGTTTATGTTGTATTAGACTTGAGCAGAGAAGCTGAGATTAGCCGTGAAAGAGTAGTGATATCCTAACTTTCTTTTGTGTATTTTATCGAGTATACTTTCTAATTGATTGTAACTCAGATTTTTTAATCATAATTATGCTGCTCAATTTGCAATTTGAGATTTAATTATATAAAACTTGTTTTAATGATCATGCAAGTTTGGAGTTTTAAACCATATCTTTCATCAAGTGGATCTTTATAATTACCAAATTATGATTTGTTTTGGTTTCTAAGAGATGTATTTACAAGCATTTAAAAGTAAAGTCATAAGCGAAACATGATAAACACGTAACATATTGGTGTGTTGATGAATCTTTAATGGCAAGTTAGATATCAATAATCCAAACTTTTATTTATTGTCTGATAATAATTTATATTATTAATTTGACTAGTAATATTTTTAGCTTCATTTTTATTACTAATGTCAATCCTCTTAGCATTATTATCATACATTAACACATGATTTGTATTTAATTCTGGCTCGATTTAGTTTTGGTTTTTTTAGTTCATTGATAGTGATTATTGTGAACAATATCGAGCAAATCAAATGTAAATATTTGTTAATTATGTTTCTAAGATTGTTGTTGGTAATTGAATTGAATGTTGGAAGTGTTACCGGTAAAATTAATATTTTGAATTATTATATGACAATAAACAACATATTGAATTATTAAAATCCAATTTTTCATCTTTATACCAAAGAAATTGTATACATTTTAACTTGATAATTATTATATTAGTTCTTAACTTGTATACAATAGTTTGAATTATTAACGTTAGTTTTTAACAAATTATTAAGCACTTGGCACGAGCGATCAGCTTTGGAAAATGCATCGACTATATGATGCTTCAGTCTAATATTACTGGAATAGTTTGCTCTTATTGGTTTCTCTTTGATCATCTTAATGGATATTTGTATCACATGCTCATACTTTAATTTCATCAAAATTATGAGTGCATTTCACTTAATGACCATAAATGTACTAAGTGTGTTGATGTGTTATCTTTGTGTTGATGTGTTATCTTAGCTAACCCTCTACAGTGACAACTTTCCCCTCTCCTCTCTCAATACACCCTCACCTCTCCTTAACTTTGTTGATTTTTTAGTGACTTTGACATAACGATTAGCGCCCACCTTGAAACCTTAGGTAACGATGTTGGCGTCTACTTCTTACGTGCATTGTATCGTATACAACTCAATAACAAAATATAGTTTTAAACCCTAACCATGTCACAACTAAAAGTGTTAAACATCAATGAATGAGATAAACAGATTAAAAATCAAATTGTAAGAACCTACAAGATTGAACAGTTATTTCTAATTTATGTTAAATTTTAATAAATCTATAAGATTGCTGATGATAAATCTATTGTTTCAAAAACTTATATACTTTATAATAATAAATAAAGAGTTACGGTTTGTTTATAATGGTTCGAGTGATATAAAGTGATCCAACTTATGTCTACTCTTTGAATCTTAAATTTTACTGATAAAGATCACGGCTTCCAAATCTTCTCTAGAGTACATTAGAGATCACCAATCTTTTCAACAACTGTTCTTTCATAGTGATCATTTCTATAGATTCTCTATAACATCTATACATAGCTATTCTTACTATTAACAAGTGTTAATCTCCATTGATCTCGATACGACAATTGTCTATTCTTCAAATTTGTTAAACCTAGGGCTAAACCAATCTGTAACCAAACTATGCATTGACCATGATGTAGCTATAACGAGAGAGAGAGAGAGAGAGAGAGAGAGAGAGAGAGAGAGGCCGTGTGTGTGGGGAGAGAAATCTCATTTCATTGAATAGTCCTCAAATGAAGTCGTTACAATCGTTTATAACCAACAAATCTAACCAACTTGCAACTTGTTATAGAAAGACTCTCCATAATACAAATGATACACTTAAACCTCTCAACTCTTAAACACATGTAATAATACCCTCCTCTTAACAAGTTTCTTGACCCCAAGAAAGGAGATCTGGAAAGGAAAGCTCAAGCTCGTCCAAATATTCTCAAGTGGCAACGACAACATCAGTACCAGACTAACGAACAAGCACCTCAATAGCAACCTTGTTCCTGCGTTTCACTAAATGCCTATGCAACAAAACAACATTCATAACTCGGAAAGATGGATCATGCAAAATGGGGACTATCTTTGTAGGAGGCCCCTCAACTTTTTTTAAAAGGGACATAAGGAAAACAACATGTATTTGAACATCACTTAGAACATCCAACCAATAAGAACTTGACCAACACGCTCCAGAACAATAAAAGAACAAAGTAATAAGGAGTCAACTTGGAATGCTTATGCATTTGAATAGAATTATGCATATAAGAATGAAAACGAAGATACACCTAATTCCCACCTCAAAGATGCGTTCAAAGCGATGCTTATTAGCCTGTTGTTTCATGTGATTATGAGCTTTAAAGTTAACATGACGTAACAACTAAAGTGTGGCCTTACTCATATGCATCATCATATCAACATTAATAGCATTGGTATCATATGGCAATAGGGAATGTGCAAAGGTAGGTCATATCCATATAGAGCTTTGAATGGGTTTATCTAAATGGTAGAATAGAAAGAAGTATTGTACCAACATTCTATAGCCAAACATCCCTTAAAGTAGGTTGCTCCATAACCATTCAGTAGTTATCAATACCATTAACCATCTTAGTCTGGACATTCCATTAAGGATGAAAAGTAATTGATAAATCCATAGTAATCCTTTGCAAAGCCATGATTTCTTGCCATCACTTACTCAAAAAAATTGATCATGATCTGAGACAATGGTCATTGGAAAACCATGCAACTAGTAGATATGGTCAAGAAAAGGTTGTGCCACCACAACAACGGTAAAGGATGACCGAGAGCAATAAGATGGGCATATTTAGTTAAATGATTAACTATCCAAGACGGTATCTTTCCTATTGGTTTTAGGAAGACCTCCCACAAAATCTATGGAATGATCAACACACACAACACTAAGCACTGATAAAGGCTGTAATAAACCTAGAGAAGGAACAATTTCACTTTTGGCTCGCTTACATATATCACAATGTCGAATAAAGTGCCCAACCATCTTTGCTAACCCACACTAATAGAAAATGTCACGAATCCGTTGAGTAGTAACATGCATATCAGAATGGCCATCCATAGGGGAAGATTGATGCTAAAGGATAATATCATTTCTTGTTGTAAGTTCTAATCAACACCAAAGACAAAGAACAATCCACACTTGGATTCGATTGATTCAAGACTCCAATTACAGATTCAAAGAAGAGGTGTTTTACAAAGAAGAAAAACTAACTCCCCTTTCTCTCTCGGTTTCCCACTTTTATTAACCCTCTAGTTAACAACCAATTAACAAACTAAAAACAATCTAACCTATATAGAATACAAAATAGACATATTAAGTCCCTAAACTCCTCAACTTGTGGTAACTTGCACATTAACATTCACATTCTCCACCTTTAATATGCATGTTAATATTGATAGATCCAAACACTTATGAAACTTAGACCCAGGAAGTGACTTAGTAAAAATATCAGCAACATTATCATTCGTATTGATCTCATTCACAATCACCTCCTTAGCATTCACCACATCCCTAGTAAAATGCAATTTAACATTGATGTGCTTGGTTCTTTCATGAAAACCTCCATTCTTTGACAATTGAACTGTCCCTTGATTATCACAGTAAATCATTACATCTCCACAACTGACCCTAAGTTTAGTTACAAACCTTTTTAACCAAAGAGCTTCCTTCATAGCTTCAGAAAAACTACATATTCTGCTTCAGTAGAGGATAAAGCCACTACATTTTGCAAAGAGGCTTTCCAACTGACCACTCCACCCATTACTGTAATAAAACATAACCTGTTATGGACCTACCCTTGTCCATATCTTTTGCAAAATCTGCATCTACATAGCCCATAAGCACATTCCCTTTCATCAGCTCAATACCAAATGTTAACCCAACATCTTGTGTACCTCTCAGGTATCTTATCACTGCTTCTCAGTGTAGCCTACCAGGTCATGATATATATCTACTAACCACACTAACACCATAGCTTATGTTAGGCCTGGTACACACCATCAAGTACATAAAACTCCCAACCACATTAGCATATGGTACTCTTCCCATATATGCAATTTCATTAGGAATGGATGAAGAATCTGTATAAGACAACTTAAAGTGTTATGCTAAAGGTGACTGCACAAACTTACTTTTGCTCATTCTAAAGTTATTTAAAACTTTCCTGATATAAGAGGTCTGTGTTAATCTGAGAACTCCAACCTCTCTATTCCTTGAAATCTCCATTCCAAGAATCTTCTTGGCTTCACCCAGCTCCTCATTTCAAACTCTTGCATTAACATATTCTTGATATCTTGTATCAAACTCAAGTCCTTACAAGCTACTAGCATGTCATCAACATATAGTAGCAAATAGATGAACTCACCAGCTCTGTATTCCTTAAAATACACACATGCAACATAACTACTTCTTACAAAACCATGTGAAGTCATATGATCATCAAATCACTTGTACAATTGTCTTGAGAACAGCTTTAACCAATACAATGACCTCTAAAGTAGACATACTTTGTTTTTGTAAGGTTTCATATAAGGCTGATGCAATCCAAAACATCTAAAGTCTATCCTGCATGCATGCACAGAAGTACCAAGTAGAATGCTTTGGAAGTTTCACACTATGCCTTAGAAAATATTCTAAGTATTAAATCTTTCAAAGCCAAGACCAACATCTTTTGAAGCCAAACATGAAGTCTTTCAAAGCTTCAAAGACAAAGTCTTCTAAAGCCAACACATGTAGACAGATTTCTTCTGAAGACTTTTAAGTACATGTTTTATCTGATGTACCTTTTACCATAAAGTTGAACCTCTTTTCCGTTGCAACTCCGTTGACTCACCAACTTTCACAAGTTGGTGAAAGGCCCATGCTTTTGGTAATCGTACATTGAGGTCTTGAGTCTTTTACTTTCTACTTTATATACATTTATCCTTTTTGTAATATATTAGGATGTGAGCTATGGCATGTCATAGTCACTAGTCAAAAGGCAATCTTCCTTTTGACTCTACATTGATTTTGTTGTTGTCTAGATCATGTATCTAGTTGGCCTTCAAAGTATGGCCGGCTGTAGGATGTAGTATAAGTATTTCAGGTCTTTGTAACTTATTTAATGCTTGTACACTTGCAAAAGAACTTGAGAGAAATATACAACATCCTTGAAAACCAATATACTTGTGTTGTTTTTTTGTTTTGTTCTGTCTCGTATTTGCTAGTGTTTTAAGTGTCAATCTTGTGTTACCAGTCACCTATTTGATTGGTTAAGTATTCTAACTCACTCTCCTTATTGTGTGTTGTGTTGTAAGTGACCATCCCTCCTAACGGTCCTACAATTGGTATTAGAGTATTCTAGGCTCTTTATTGTAAGATCTTACCATCTTAATATCCCTCACACACATAAAGTACTTAACATCTCAAATGGCAGATATCACTAAAGCTGATATGGAAACTAGAACCATGACAAAGTCCCCACTAATCACTTCTAAAGACTTTGACTCTTAGTGCTAAATAATGGAAGGTTTCATCAAGTCACAAGACTCCAGGATGTGAGAATCTGTTGTCTTAGGACCTTACATACCAAGCACCTCTTTAGCTGCTAGAGGTGGTATGATTCCAAAGGTTATGGCTGATTACTCTGATGAAGACAGGAAGAGAGTGAGATTGATTAGAAGGACATGACAACCCTTCAATCTGCTCTTCCAAACTCTATATACAGAGGTTTCAAGAAATGCAAAACAGCTAAACAACTATGGGAAGCATTGAAACTGATGAATGAGGGGTCTACTGAAGCTAAGGAGAACAAGAAGGATCTCCTGAAACAACAATTTGAAAACTTCACCTGTAAAACAGGTGAAACCATGACTCAACAATACTTTAGGTATGTTGAGATTATGGAAACTCTAGTGGATGTTGGAGTGACTCTTGAGAACATGGACATTGTAAGGAAGTTTATATCTTCTCTTCCTAGGCAATGGACACATTATTGTGTTGTTATCAAGAGGACTTAGAACCTTAAGACTCTTACTCTGACTAAGTTGTATGGTATTCTGAGTGGATACCAGATGGAGATCGTAAGGATTCATATAAGGATGATGCAACCTAAAACATCCAAAGTCTATCCTGCATGCATGCATAAAGTACTAAGTAGAATGCTTTGGAAGTTCACACTATGCCTTAGAAAATATTCAAAGTGTGAAATCTTCCGAAGCCAATACCAATATCTTCCGAAGCCAAATATGAAGTCTTCTGAAGCTTCAAAGACAAATTCTTCTGAAGCCAACTCATGAAGACAGATTTCTTCCGAAGACTTTTGAGTAGATGCTTTATCTGATGTACCTTTTACCATAAAGTTGGACCACCTTTCCGCTGCAACTCTTTTTGACTTACCAACTTTCACAAGTTGGTTAAAGGCCCATGCTTTTGGTAAAATGTATATTGAGGTCTTGAGTCTGTTACTTTCTACTTTATATACTTTTATCCTTTTGTAATATATTACGATGTGAGCTATGGCATGTCATAGTCACTAGTCAAAAGGCAATCTGCCTTTTGATTCTACATTTATTTTGTTGTTGTCTAGATCATGTATCCACCTAGCTTTCAAAGTATGGCTGGCTGAAGGATGTAGTATAAAGTATCTCAGGTTCTTTTGTATCTTTCGTGATTTTATGCTTTGTAAACACTTGTAAGGAACTTGAGAGCAATATACAACATTCTTGAAAACTAAACACTTGTGTTATATTGTTCTATCTCTT
This sequence comes from Flaveria bidentis, assembly GCA_018326385.1. NCBI lineage: Eukaryota > Viridiplantae > Streptophyta > Magnoliopsida > Asterales > Asteraceae > Flaveria > Flaveria bidentis. The sequence goes on from BJCM01085665.1 coordinate 25,279, forward strand.
TATTACTTGTGTTTCTTAGTATCAAAGTGTGGCTGGTTACTAGTTCCCCATTTGATATGTTAAGTTTTCTAACTCACTCTCCTCATTGTGTGTTTTGTTGTAAGTGACCATCCCTTAAACGGTCATGCAATTGGTATTAGAGAATTCATGCTCTTGATTGTAAGATCTCATCATCTTAATATCCCTCACAAACACAAAATACTTAACATCTCAAATGGTAGCTATCACTAAAGCTGATATGAAAACTGGAACCATGACAAAGTCCCCACTGATATGAAAACTGGAACCATGACAAAGTCCCCACTGATCACTCCTGAAGATTTTGACACTTGGTGCCAAATAATGGATAGTTACATCAAGTCACAAGACTCCAGGATATGGGAATCTGTTGTCTCGGGACCTTACATACCAAGCACCTCCTCAGCTACCGGAGGTGGTATGATTCCAAAGGCTATGGTTGATTACTCTGATAAAGACAAAAAAGAGTAGAGATTGATTAGAAAGCCATGATAGCCCTTCAGACTACTCTTCCAAACTCTGTATACATAGGTTTCAAGAAATGCAAAACAACTAAGCAACTGTGGGATGCATTGAAACTAATGTATGAGGGTTCTACTGAATCCAAGGAGAACAAGAGGGATCTCTTGAAGCAGTAGTTTAAAAACTTCACCTTTAAAACAGGTGAAACCGTGACTCAACAATACTTCGATATGTTGAGATTGTGGACATTCTAATGGATGTTGGAGTGACTCTTGAAACAGGGACATTATAAGGAAGTTTATGTCCTCTTTTTCTAGATAATAGACAAATTACTATGTTGTTATCAAGAGGACTGAGAATCTTAAGACTCTCACTTTGATTGAGTTGTATGGTATTCTCAATGGATACCAGATGGAGATGAACATGCAACGTTCATCTGGTAACTCCAGCAATCAAATGAGTTCAAACTTGCATGTGACTGAAAGGGATAGCATAGAACCTCAATATCATCTTATATGTTACCCTGACAACTTACAAAAGGGTCCTTTCATCACCTTCCTGGAGACACCAAGAGAAAGCTACACTCAAGGAAGCCCATTCCAAGAGACAAGCTCTTCACATGCCTTTGTGTCTTCTGACGAAAGCACTGGAAACTTTCTATTCACCCTTGAAGACCTAGACTGCATCCATCCAGATGATCTAGAGTACTTGGAAATAGTCCAGCAGATGGATCTTCTCACTCAAAGAGCCAAGAAGTTCTATAAGAGGGCAGGAAGAAAGTTTCCAAGCAATACAACTAGTGGAAAGTTTGGGTTGTATAAAAGTAAAGTCAAGTGTTACAACTGTAGCCAAATGGGCTACTTTTCAAGGGATTTCAAGCCACCAAGAACAAATGGTGGTCAAGCACAAACCAGACCAAACTACACTGAGAAAGCTACCCAAAATGAGAAGCTAAAGCAGCAAGCTGTAGTTGCTATTGAAGAATGAAGTTCTGATTAGAGTTTTCAGGTGGAAGATGTATCTCCAAACTAAGCATTAATGGTTAACCATGATGAAGCAAAGGTATTAGAACATCTTTGTACACCTGAATGTATTGCTAAAGTTAATAGATACAGGTCCTACAACTTAAAGATGATATCTGATCTTGAGTCCTTGATTATCTTAAAATCTGATTTCAAAAGATCTGAAAATGACTATAAACTGAAAATAGAGGACTTAGAGAAAACTATTTCATTTCTTAAACATGAGCATACCAACTATAGGACTTAGATCAATGATCTCATAACCAAGTTGATTGAATGCCTGGCCGAGCTTGTGATCAGCAAAGCCAAGGCAGAAAAATATGTTCTTGAATAAAAGACCTTTAAAAACATTATATCCTCATCCTTGCATGCAAAAGTTTGTTATCAGAATAAGCAGGGACTGAGATCTAGTGAGATAGCTCCTCCACACATCATCTTGTCTGTAAGATCTCCTAGGTGTGGAACTTGTGAAGATGAGCTTCCTGTCATAGACCCCTTGACTGAAGAGAATGAAGAAGTGATAGTGGAGAATGCCTCTGAGAAGAGTGAAGAAGAGGATTCTAATAAGGGTCACTATCCTTCTGAGGAGAGTAAGAAGACTGTGATGACTAAGTCTATGAGAAAGAACTTGATCAGAAAGAGCAACAGAAAAGCAAAGAAGGCTCAAGAGATCAAGACCACCTTCAACTTTAAGCAGAAACAAGTTTTCATCTTTGCAGGATTTGAAGTGGTAAAGACTGAAGACACTAACTTGAACTCTAGTACCAGGAGTTCTAGTTCAGTATCAACTTATCTCAGTATCAAGAAGAAGGCTGATCAGTTGTGTACCATAGTTGCACAACCTAAACCGTCCAACTCCAAAGGAAGTCCTCACCCTAAAAGGACTTCCACTAAATCTGCAAAGATAAAGATGGAGAAAGAAAGTGATCAAGTTCAGTCTTGTTCACAAAAGAAAGCTCTTAGGAAGAAGAAGTTAGAATGTGTTATGTGTGAGAGTTCCTCTCATCTTGCTAAGGATTGTCCTTACAATCCAAAAGGCACTCTCTACATGACCAAGAAAGAGACTTCTAAGAGTTTCAAGAAGAAGCAAGCTTCAGAAGGAAACACTTTTCTTTTCGAAAGTTGCAAAATCAAGATGAAGGCAAGTGGAAAATTGCCTTCGGAAGAAAATTTGGTCTTAGAAGAAGGGAATACTTCCGAAGCACTGAAGCATGCTGTAATGCTAGCAAGATCTTCTGAAGGTTCAGTCATCAAAACTTCTGAAGTCAGTAAAAATTCTGAAGTTAGTACACCTTTTGAAGTATTGAAGGTCAAGTTTAGGCATCAAAAGGTGGTGTGGAAGTCAAAGAAAGACCAAGTGACTGAAAGTCCTCCATCAACAACAACAAAAGATCCTCATAACATGACTAAATGATCTATTACTGCTGCATTACCTTCAACTTCTTTTGATGAACCCAAGACTAATAAGGATTGGGTTTCTAAATGTAACTAATTATCTCTTTTGTGTAGGAACAACTAAAGACAAACAAGAATGTATGGATCATTGATAGTGGCTATTCCAGGCACATGACAGGCAATAGGTCACTACTCCAAAAGTTTGAAAAGATTGATGGAGGATCAGTTTCTTTTGGAGGATATGCTGGTGGTTACATTACTGGAAGGGGCAAGGTCACAAATAGTAAGCTCAACACTAAGAAGGTAAACTTTGTCAAGGAGCTGGATACAATCTTCTAAGTGTATCTCAATTTTGTGATCAGTGTCAAAACATGCTTTTTACTGAGCATGCGTGCATTGTTCTCAGGCCCGGGGTGGTCATTCCTCATGAGCATATTCTTCTCAGAGCCCCCAGAAAAAGGAACATGTACAAGATGGACTTGCAAGCAACATCTCCCTCTGGAGAAGTTTCATGCTTTCTGACTAAAGCAAACAGTGATGGGTCTTTCCTCTGGCATAAAATAATTTGTCATGTAAACTTTAAAAACATGAATAAACTAATTAAGAATGACTTGGTAACTAGAATGCCAAAGAAAGAGTTTACAAGTGATGACCACTATGTTGCGTGCCTGAAAAGAAAGAAACATAAGGTATCTCACAAGAAAAAGAAAGAAACTCTATCACTACTCCCCTACACTTGATACATATGGATCTTTTTAGCCCCACCAGTGTAATGAGTCTAGGAAGGACCTCTTATTGTTTGGTGATCACAGAAGACTTTACAAGATTCACTTGGGTCTTCTTTCTTAGAACTAAGGATGAGACCTATGAGATTCCAAAGAACTTCATCTTAAAGATTGATAATCAATCTAATCACAAGGTTAAAACCATAAGATGTGATCAAGGAACTAAATTCAAGAACCAAATCGTTGATACATTTTTATGATGAAAAGGGTATTACAAGATAATACAGTGCTCCCAAGACTCCTCAGCAAAATGGTGTTGTTGTTAGGAGAAATAGGACACTGATTGAAGCTGCAAGAACCATGTTGTATGACTCTAAGCTGCCCATCACCTTCTAGGCAGAGGCAATCAACACTTCTTGCTATGTGCAGATGAGAGTTTTAGTGGTTAAGACACATGGTAAGACTCCTTATCAACTTTGGCATAAGAGGAAACCTTTCATTGGTTTTCTCAGGTCATTTGGATGTTCTTGCACCATCTTGAATACCAAAGATAAAATTTCCAAGTTTGCTAAGAAATCAGATGACAGACACTTTATTGGATACTTTTCCCAAGCTAAGGCTTATAGAGTATACAATCTCAAAACCAGAATAGTTAAGGAGTCAGCCAATGTGACCTTCAATGAACAGAAAGCCAATGTAAATGGTTCTGGTCCCGATTGGCTATTTGATCTTGATTTAGTTACCAACTGTTTTAACAAATCTTGTGATAATGTTTCAAGATCTACAAATATCTTACCCACAAGTGATCCTGATCCAAGATTTGAGCTAAAAAGATCCTCAAGTAACACTACTTCAGCTCTAGTTGTAACTAACTTTGCAAATGAAGTTTCTATCATCACAACAATGATAAGTTCAGCTAATACATCTAAGATGCCTTCAAATTCCAGCTCGGAGGCTCAACAACCAGATAAAGAAACTTCGAATGTAGAAGATCATGGTGGTGGTAAAAGTGATCAAGAATTTCTTGATGCTGACAACCACTCCATTGAAGACAACATCAATGATGTCACACACTCATTGGATCAAGTTTCACTTGATAAGTGTGCTGATGTGGTGGGAGAAACCTCAATGCCAGATCTAAATTTCTCTAATTTAGATCTCTCTCAGCAACTTGCTTTGATTCCTCAGCTAAGGATCCACAAGTCTCATCCCACCTCAAACATCATTGGAGATGTTTATTCAGGAGTAAGAACAAGAGGACAAACCAATGATGCAAATGTTTGTCTTTACTCTTGTTTGAGGTGGGATGAGATAGAGCCTAAGAAGATTGATAAGGCTCTGAAGGTTGGAAGTTGGGTTGAAGTTATGCAAGAGAAGCTGTTTCAATTCAAAAGGCAAAAGGTTTGGAACCTATGTCTTCTTCCTTATGGGAAGACTACTATAGGAACCAAATGGGTTTTAGGAATAAGAAGGATGATAGAGGACTTGTCATTAAAAACAAGGCAAGACTAGTTGTTCAAGTGTACAGACAAGAAGAAGGAATTGACTACACAAACGTATTTGCTCATGCAGCAAGACTAGAAGCTATTAGGATATTCTTAGCTTTTGCTGTATCCAAGAATTTCAAGGTCTACCAACTTGATGTCAAGTGTGCTTTTCTCTATGGAGTGATTGAGGAAGAGATGTATGTTAAACAACCACTTGGCTTTGCAGATCTTGATAATCCTGATTATGTCTGTAGGCTTGATAAGGCTCTATATGGGTTGCATCAAGCACCAAGAAAGTGGTATCAGACTCTATCTCAGTATCTCTGCAAGCATGGATACAGAAGAGATACTATAGATGGAACTCTGTTTATCAAAGGAACAAGAAATGACTTGATGCTAGTTCAAGTTTATGCAGATGACATCATCTTTGGTTCAACTAATCTAAAGCTTTGCAAAGACTTTGAGAAGCTAATGCACATAGATTTGAAATGAGTGCCATGGGGGAACTCAATTTCTTTCTAGGAATTCAAGTGAAGCAAGTTGAAGATGGTATCCTCATAAGTTAGTCAAAGTATATTCAAGACATACTCGAGAGATTCAACATGACTGATTGTAAGGTTGCTAAGACACCCATAGCAAGAAACCACTCCCTTAGGCCTAACCTTGAGGAGAAGTGTGTGGATGAACACCTATACATGGCTATGATTGGGTCTCTTATGTTACCTTACAGCTAGCCGGCCTGATATCATGTTTGCCACATGTGTTTATGCAAGATATCAAACCAACCCCAAGATGTCATACCTTGTCACTGTCAAGAGAATTTTAAGATATCTCAAAGGTGCCTAAACACTTGGCCTTTGGTATCCGAAGAATTATGACTTCAATCTATATGCATATACAGATAGTGATTATGGTGGATGCAATATGATTGCAAAGTCTACATCAAGGGGATGTCAATTTCTTGGTGGAAGGGTTGTCTCATGGCAATGCAAGAAGAAATCTTGTGTCTCTACATCAACTACTGAAGCTGAATATATTGCTACTGCAAGTTGTTGTGCTCAAGTGCTTTGGAATCAAAATCAGATGCTAGACTATAGGTTCAACTTTAAGAGGACTCCCATTCACAGAGACAACAATAGTGCCATTTCTATCACAGAGAATCCTATGTAGCACTTAAGGACAAAACACATCAATATCAGGAATCATTTGATTAGAGATAACTTTGAGAAAGGATTAATCAAACTAGTCAAAGTTAACACAAATGAACAATATGATGATCTGTTCACCAAAGGTTTTGATGAACAGAGATTCAAATATCATGTATCAGCTATTGGGATGATTAACTTTGAGTAGCTTTTTCTTAAAACTTAATCATATCTTATTTCTAAAATTTGTATGTCATAATTTGTCTATATCTATCACCATTCATAAGCCCTTGTTTGATTTGGAAGTAAAATTCCTTTTGAAGACTTTTCACAGATTTTTTTGACAATTTCTCTTCGGAAGATATGTTTTTACCTTCGGAAGAATTTTAAGTCTCTAAAACAAACAACTATCATAGAATATTTACCTTCGAAAGATATTACCAGCGTATCTTCCGAAGCTTAAATAATTTCTAAGTACTTGTATGTTTGAAAGAACCTCTTTCTTCCGAAAGTAATTAACTCTCAGAAGATTTTACAAATTTCCGAAGGTTAATTTCTTCCGAAGCTAAATTTTCTGAAAAATCTTTGAAATCTCTTCCGAAGTCATTTTGGCTTCAGAAGCTTTCTCCTCAAAACTTCCGAAGTCAAATTGCCTTCGGAAGATTTACGACTTCCAAGAAAACTACTTTTGCGCAAAAAGCAAATGACTTTTTCAGAGGTGGGACCGACATCCGAATTTCATATTTTATCCTCTTTCATTAACTTTGTCTAAAATCCATTTCATATATAAACCCAACGGTTCCCCCTCTTTCTTTATCATCTTCATCTACTCCCAGACCTAAATTCCTAAAATTCTCTCAAACTGCCTTTGTTTTTCATTTCCTTCACCTCAAAGCTATCTAAAATGGCCAACCTCAACCGCAAAAATGACCCAAACTTCTCTATGTAGTTACACAGACAACACAATCAGGTTGCTCTATTACACTTTGAGAAAGATCCTTATTTCTCAAAGGTTTGTCACTTGTTGATTCTGTCCAACTACTCCACCTCCCTTACCATTGATCCTGTTCTTTATGAGGATCATCTACTTGATTTTTGGAAGACTTGTCAAGAGGTTATTATGGATGGGGAGAAGGCACTATCTGCTCTAGTTTAGGGGAGGACAATCTTCATCACTCCAACCATCATCAACACCCACCTTCAGCTAGATGATGAGGAAGGTGAATTGTCCTTTCCTAAAGAAGCTGAAAACCACTCCTTTGAGCAGATGGGCTATGAAGGAGATTTCTCTGTTAAGACCTTCAGGAAAGGGAAGGTCTCCTCCCAGTGGAAATACTTACTTCATGTGGTCATCCATGGCTTGTCCAACAATCATGGGGGCTGGGACCAGATTCTTGAAGATCTAACCTTCATAGTGCATAGGATGGTTCAAGGGGTCAAGTTAAGGTACTCTTATTTTTTTTACAAATTTGCTTGCTAACTTGGACTCCTTTGAATATTAAATGTTTCATAGATATGTTCAACACATTCACAACTGTGAACTGGGCTCATAGTTGAGGGAAACAAGTAATGTTCTTAAATTGGGATAGATCGCCTAGCATCTTTAAAATTTTGAAAAAGCCAACTGTTGGCTTCTTTGGGGTAGAAACAGCCCTTGTCCCCAAAATGTTAGAGCTCATTGCTCAAGGTGACAACCTAGCAACACAAGCTAGTGTTGAACCCACACCTTCTATCTCTCATCCACCAAAACAGCCACAAATCACCCTCACCTACCAAAGAAAATCCAAACGAATCCATGCACAAGCTACTCAGTCTGTGTAGGCCCCCACACTACTACCCATACAAAAAGAAGTGGACACTAGAGCTCCCACTTCTCCTGAGGAGCAAACCACTCCCATCTCTTCAAGAATCAGTGATGAGGTTTCTCATGCTCAGCCT
>BJCM01085670.1:0-14944 GCA_018326385.1 Flaveria bidentis
AACCTAAATATTCTAGAATTCATTGTTGTTTGCGCCTCTCTGTTGTGCGGTGGCACTGACCTAAGGCTTAGCTTCTCTTTGAAAGCTGTTAGAATAGTTTCTTCTTGAAATATACCCGTAGACCGCTCAAAAATCTCCTGAGGAACGTTGATTACCATATAAGCGTGGGATCCACAAATGCTTGTTGAAATAATTAAACCTAAATCATCACCAATGAGTGTCAAAAATCTGTGCATGGATTTAAGAGGACAACTATACTGACAATCATCGTGAGGTGCAACTCTCGAAAGTCAAAATCACTATGTGCATCGTGTAGATCTAGTATGATTTCCTAAAATTGTTGTTGTCTATCAGTAAAAACAAGGATCATGCATCAAAATTATTTATTAAAGTGTCCCAAGTGAGTCTGATATACCTATATGATTCCAAAATGAATCTTACCAGAAATGATTAACTAGACTTGAAGTTGTGCTGTCCATGAAGTAATATCAATTAGAATTATTCTAATAGGTAGTATTTCAACCTTACACAAAAATACAAAAATATGTTTAGTTTTTGTTTTAGTTTTAGTTTTAGGTGTTTAATTTAGTTAATTTTAGTCAATTTAGTAGTTAAATGTCAGACTACGCATCGGAAGTCAATCTGGGATTTAGTCACTAAAAAGGTCACATCTAAGGTGACCAATGGAGTTTTCAAATGTATAAGGGTCACGTCTGAGATGAAAAAGTATTTTGTTTATAAAAGGATCATGTCTGAGGTGATCAACAACGTTCTAAGTTAAAATGTTCATGTCTGAGATGATCAATGGTCAAAATGTCTTATCTATAAGTAAAAGGGCTAAGTGTATCAATGGTCATAAGATCAAACTCATAAGTATGAGCCATTCGCATGACTGGACTATGATTATGGACCAGTCATACGATTAGACCATACTTATGAGCCCCATTGCACTACTAAACCTCATGATTGGATCATCAGAATGAACCAATCGTACGAATGGAGGTGACCGACTGAGTCAGTCGCACGACTGAAGCCTAGTCGCACGACTGAAGCCTAGTCGCACGACTGAAGGTGACCGACTGAGCCTGTCGCACGACTGAGCCTCAGTCGCACGAATCAACAGTGCGATTAGGTACAGTCGCATGACTGAAGGAAACCCTAGTATAAATAGATGAGGAGTCGGTCGCAGACATTCATCACCCCCAAATCCCCCCAAAAATCGCACGATAGCAATACCACTCTACCCAAATTTCATATCAGTTATTTAGCACCATATTTGTGATTCTTACTGATTCCGCATCATTTGTACAGGTAATTCGGGACTAGACTTGATCAAATTGCACAGATTAATCAAGCCCTAAATGTTCAAATCGGTTTAAAACTAACACCGAAACATAACAGTTAAATAAACCACTAATATGTACTTAAATGTCAAATTATTTAGTACTAAGTGTTATGTTTATGGATTACGAGTCAAATGAGACTAACCTGAACGTTTAACATCAAGTGTTGATCAAAATTTGATTCTACAGTACGGAACAAAGACGTTATAGGAATGGACACACTGATGAACTTCAACCGCACGATTGAATTGGGCGAATGACTCAATTGCCTGAATGAACCAGGCGTATGAACTCAGCCGCAAAACTAATTTAACCGCATAGAACAACACACGACTCAGTTAAGTCGCAGGTTCATTCGCTTGACTGAGCTCATTCGTATGACTAAGACTTAGTAGGATTCTCCATACGCATGATAGAACATAATGCTTCAAGTTCATTACAATTCAAGTGATATTCACTTACACACACTCTAACGTTTATCTATCTTGTGTTACAGCAGCATGACGGGTCGGTGGACGATGAGCACAAAGCACAACATATGTGCTCATCTAGACACTACGTCCCGGAACGCGTCTGAGTTTGCGGGCATTATTACATTCCTACGGAAATCGAGGATTTTTAGAGCTATCTCCACTCCGTGCACTCCATACAGGTCGATACAGTAGGCTTTCTGGGAAAGCGCTGTTGTAGATAGGTCCTCAGAGCCTCACCATATTCGGAGTTCCATTTTTGGTCAGGACATTGACATCAGTGAGGAGGATCTAAAACGGTCTTAAAGTTGGGAGATGATGGCCATTTCCCTACCAGACTGCATCTGTTGACAGTTCGAGGATGTTTTCTTCGGGCTAAGTACTCGGGGGACATCAACGTAGGTGTGCTCAACAAGAGCTACATGTGCCCCTAGTTCAAATACTTAGCCCATGTGCTGCTAAGTGTATAGCATCAAGGAAGGGCAGATTTAATGAGTTATCAGACCAAATCCAGAACACCTATGTAGCTCTGGTGCTAAACCACCCATTCAGCTTTTCGAGGATGATCTTCACCTACTTGGTGGAGAACATAGAGGGCAAAGGCAAGGAAGGCTTCTGCATCTACCCACGATTCATACAGATGATCATCGACCAGAAGCTTCCTTTGCTGCACAAGGAGAGAGAGGATGTCGTAACACTAGAGGTGATGGATGATACCACCCTAGGAAGGAAGAAGGTTTACCGGGGCAAGCAGGTGAAGCCCCCTGTAAGGAGATTGTTTGGGCATTTGGCCCGAGACGACGACATGGCACCAACAAAGAGGAAGTGGCGTCATGATGATAGTGACTCAGATTCCGAGCTGATTGTGCTCCCATCCGACGCGTCTGATGATGATGATAGTGGTGATGGTGGAGATACTGTCCCCACCCAATCTACGGCCACTACCACAGATGTCATATTTAACTATCCACCCACGGAGGAGCTGAGACTGCTAGATTCCACCAAGACTTCCTGCCTGATGAGGAGGAGGAGTCAGATGAGGAGCCTCTAATGAGCACAGTGGGCAACACGGTGGTTGCCATTGAGAGAGGGATTAGGGTGGTAGGTGGATGCCAGGGTGAGTCTGGGGAGGCTGCTACTGATCCATCTTACACCCCAGACCAGCCCAACAGCTAAGGGGGAGCATCCTCCTCGAAAGGATCAAGGAAAAAGAGGATGGCTCAGCCGCATGGGATGAAGAGCAAGAGACAAAGATTCACTTTGATCGCCACTACTACACCCTCCACCACTACTACTACAACACCCATCATCACTACCACACCCTCCACCCCTACTACCACACCACCCATCATCACTACCACACCCTCTACCACTACTACCACACCTCCACCCTCCACATCTACAGTCATACCTCCACCAGCTACATCTATACCACCACCCATCTTTACCACAACTACCACCACCCATCGAGCCGAGACTTTATTTCAGGTCCCACGGAGCTTTGGATCCTCTCTACCCTCTGTTGGGTTAGAGGAGAAGCTGGCCAATCTAAACCGGATTGTGCTTAAGTTGCTTGCTACTGATGAGCAACAAGCTACATATCTAAATCAGCTGATGGAACTCAATGTTGCTCAGGCTCAGTAGATAGCAGCTCAGAGATAGGAGATTGCTGAGCTTCATGAGCTACAGACTTCTTCTGTACAGAGGATAGATGATCTTGAGGTGAAGAACAAGAAGTTGATGCTACAAATCAAAGGCTTCAAAGATGAGCCTCTCAAGATCAGAGAAGGAGATGATGATGGTGATGATGATGATGATGAGGATGATGATGATGAGACTGATGAAGAAGGTGATGGAGATGAAGGAGAGGATAAGGGAGAAGATGAGGATGAAGGAGATGATGCAGCTGCATCAGCATCCACAAAGGCTGGAGAGCCACCGTCAAAGAAAGCTCAGGATTAAGGAGCCTCATCTTCAGCCCCTCCAGCTGATGAGCTTGCTATTCAGGGCAAAAGTAATGATTAGATATTTATGTATTTGAAAGCTTTTGTACTTGAATCATGTATCAAAATTTGTACTTAATGTTTATATATATTTAATGTTTAACTGTCTTCATTATTGACTAATGATTGATGTGTTACATGTTTAAATCAAGCAGATCAAACATCTCAGCAAGATGAATACGATGTTGCTCCCCTTCAGCAAATCAAGTCTCAACTCACAATAATTCTTGATTTCCAAGGGATTGTCAGACGGTCAGTGAATATACTCCCGAAGAAGGAGAAATCATTCATGACCTGACTGACAAGCAACTTGCTGAGATGTTCAGGCTAAACCCGGACAAGATAGTCAAGGATGCTCCAACTTTTGAGGTTACAAGTGACGATGAGCTCAACGACGTGGATGAAATCGAGATAGAGGATGTCATTGCTGACCATTATCCAAAGTACACTGACCGAGAGGGAAATGTAGTCCCCAACTTTGGTGATACTCTCGGCAGTGATACATTTGACAAGCTGGATCAGATGGAGAAAGAGACGGAGAAAAATAAGGGTCAAGCCCAAGCCTCAAACGCCAATGTTGACATCAAAAAGGCTGAATGGGTAGCCTATTTTGCTGAGATCCGAGCCATGCGCACTGCACAAAAGCCTAATGTCTACACCAAGCTGTACAAAGTCAAGAAAAACCTAAAGATGTCAGGCAAGATCATAGCATGGGCTTTTATGAGGATCTGAATGTATATGCAGTGAAGAGAGAAAAGGTCATAGAGTACTTTAGATTTCCACATGATCTAAAGACTCTCCCTGGTTTTGAGCTCAACCAGCCGCCATGCCTTAAGTTGCTATATGCTGACCCGAGAAAAATGTCAGGCTAGTTTGAGTCTGCATTGAGGAAAGAATACCATACGAGGTGGGTAAACTTCAGACCTCAACAACTGACAAGGTACATCTGAAGGTCTAAAGTTGATCCCATTACTGGAAAGCCTAAGGTAGTGCTGAAGTGGAGTCCTCCGCGTACAATGTTCAAAATCCCTCTAAGAAAAATGCCACATGACTTCACTCCACACTTCAAGTGGTGGTATTACGATTAGAAAATAGGTGAAGAGGTCATAGTCTTACAGAAGGAGAGCCAAATGGATACTATCTGGGTATTTGACCTTATTTGGCTGACTAACTTTTCATCTGACGATGTATACACCTTATACAAGTGGTCACTATTCTATGATTCGCAAGATATTGTACAAGCCCTCTAGTTTCAGAATGTGATAAGACTCTGTTTTGCATTTGAAATTCATGTCGGAGTTACAAGAGAGGAAAAGTACACGAAGTTTGAAGAGTTGATGAAGAATGTTAGACAATGATGTAAACTAGGTTCAAGGGGGAGTTTGTTGATACATGTGTACCTAGTTTAGAAGGTTAATGTAATATGTCTTTCATGTCTAACAATATAGGTTTGTGGTTGTTTACATAGTTCTTAGTCAAGAATTGTTGAGAAATATGTTTAAACTTAATCGTGTGAAGTTCTCATATGAATGGACCATGCTAATGGACCATACGCATGAACACTTCATGCTAATTACCAGTCGCACGACTAAACCATGAGACTGCATCAGTCGCACGATTGAGACATAAGATTGGCTCAGTCGCACAACTGAATCCTCAGTCATGCGCATGGATCAATCGTATGATTCAATCGCCCGACTGAACCATACTAATGGTTAAGTCGCACGATTGAAAACCCTAACCTATAAATACCACTTAATTCGTGGAAAAACATAACAATTCAAATACCCACACACATAATCATACCCTAGCCGTCCAGAGACTCAAGAAAACCTGTTCCAAGTTCATAGATCACGGTTGATTGTTCTATAACCATTCATAACGTTTCATCAATCGTTAGATTGATCTGAACTGTATTCTCCTTTATTGGATCGCCAATCAAATAGGATTCCACACTATTTGAGTTGGTATACACAGAATCCGTTAGTACTCCGCACGAAAATGGTCCTTACAGTAAAGTTCACGGTTTTGACGAACAAAAAAGATGTAATGGCGAACGAACGAATGAAAGTAAGAAGGTATGAATCAATGGAAGTTAAAGGATGAACGATGAAGATAATAATGATATTATCTATATGTACGTATGATGTGTGATCACATGCAAAGTAAGGAACGGTTTTAATGAATGTAAAGTATGTTTTTTATTAGAACTAGAACTCACTCAGCAACGCTGACTTTTTATACATTTTCCTGTTGCCTGGTGAGCATTGCTCAGGATGGCATGGTATAGCTACTTGGCATTTTTGGATGGTATCCATTTGATGGGAATATGACGTTTTTGTGATGTAATGCAACTAATGAGGTTTTGTAATAGTCAACAATGTATTATTTTGCAAAAGTGATCATAATGAAATGGATGTTTTATATTTTTTCGTTGCAATGATTTCTTTAAGTTAATGAAAATTTATGTTTTATGTGCAATGATTGACCAGCTGTGAGCGTCCTGGGAACGGGGCCTTACAGAGAACCTGTTCCTCAAGTTTGTAGAAGATATCGAGCTAAAAATCTTCCTCCTACATCTTCTGAAGTACTCGAGATTAGAGATTTGGGAAAGTTGTTCCAATATCTTCACAAAGGATGCACTAGAAAAAGGGGAGCATATAAATAGGGGGAGCTTATGAGATGAATAATCTCTCATTAGATTCAGAAAACTTCAATTTAAAGATTTTTCTAAGGTTGACTTCTCAATGCTGATTTCATTTAAAGACATCGATAATGATAGACTAAGGGGGAGTATTGTTAGATCTGTACAAGATAGTATATATTATTAACACAGTCATAGTCAACAAAAGTAAACGTCACGATCAAAGTCAACAAAAGTCAAACAACAAGTACGAGATGAAGAACCGAGACGAGATTTTGAAGATTTAGACGACTAGGAGTTTTATTATAATAAATATATTTTTTGTCAACAATATATATATATAAATATGTTTTAGTCATTTTTATGTTTTATTTGTAATTTTCATTAATTAGTATAAGTTTAGGGGGTTAAATGCAATTAGTGAATATTAGTCTAGACTATAAATAGGTTAATTGTAATTAAAAAGTGGAATGGTTGAATGACAAATCGATTATGGGTTTCCACTTTGTACAAATGATATGGAATCAATATAGATCAAATTAGGGTTTTAATACGTTTATCATATTTTAATCCATAATCTTTATGATTTGATTCAAGTGTGTTCAATCTGGTCTAACAGATTCAAAATCAGATGTTTGACTATGGATTCAACTTCATGAGCACTTGTATCCACATTCACAACAACATTTCTATCTCCATTACTGAAAATATAATGAAGCACTCCATGACAAAACACATTGACATTAGGTATCATTTAATAAGAGATATTCATGAGCAAAATCTGATTAAACTAATCAAAGTTGATTCAAATGAACAATATGTTGATTTGTTCACCAAAGCCTTTGAAGAACAAAGATTTAAGTATCTTATTACAACTATTAGGATGATAAATAATGATTAGTTTATGTCCTTTGAAAACCTCTTTAAATATGCAATGTCATTTGTCAAAACAATCTAAGCCTTGTTACAAAAGATTTTATCTGCAAATTTTCTAAGTATAAATTCTTCCAATGAGCAATTAACACTCAGAAGATGTTTTACATATCTTCCGAAGCAAAATTCCTCCAAGGAAAATCTTCTTCTCGGAAGAATTGTTAGTCTCGGAAGATGTAACACCCGGTTATTTTTAAAAGGCTCAAACAAAAGAATAAAGTGAAGAAAAAGAAAGAAAAGCTATTTAACCCAAGTTGAGGGGTAAAAAGTGTCAAAAGGAAAAAATATTTGAAAAAGTGGGTGTAAAAGGTGATGGCCGCCCATCACTCTTTCTATACACACACAAATCTCGAATATTTTAGAGAGAGAAAGTACATAATTCGGATTTTGAAGAAGAACAAGAGTAGAAGATCGAATTCAAGGTAAGAATTCGTGTGTTTAAGATGTTCTTAGTTAGTTTCATCCTCGGTTGTGTGCTTATGTGTGTTTGTGTGTGTCCGGGTGTGTGTTTTGGTGGGTTTCTAGGTGTGAACTTGTAGCAAACGGGTTTGAAGGAAGTCTTACCTGAAGAGGCTGCTAAGGTGAGTTCTAGAACCCCTCTTTTACATGTTTTAACTGATTTTGGGGCTGGAAATGCATGTATGAATATTTTTATAAAGTTGGATTTTGTACCCGTATGTATGTATGTGTGTATGTTGCGGGTGGGGTTTGATTTTAGATTGTGTATGTGTTTGATGATGTTATAGTTGTGTTTCTATGGCTTAGAATGTAAGATTTAAGCTTAGAACATGATAGGTGAGGTTTGGGGACTAAAATATGATGTTTAGGTGCAAATGAGGCTGCTCATGCGCCTAGATAGGGCTCATGCGCCTAGATAGGGCTCATGCGCCTAGATAGGGCTCATGCGCCCAAGTTCTAGAATTTGCCTAAGTGTTCCCATAAAAATGCGGATGAACATAAGAAATATGGATGAACATAAGAAATGCCGATGAGCATTAACAAACGCTGAGTATAGGAAATGCGGATGAGCATTGACAAATGCTAAGTATAGGAAATGCGGATGAGCATTGACAAATGTGGATGAGCATTGACAAATGCTGAGTATAGGAAATGCGAATTGAGCATTGACAAATGCTGAGTGTAGGAAATGCGGATGAGCATTGACAAATGCGGAAGAGTATAGGAAATGCGGATGAGCATTGACAAATGCGGATGAGCATTGACAAATGCGGAAGAGTATAGGAAATTCGGATGTGCATTGACAAATGCGGATGAAGACTTAGAATATTTTTCTGAACTTGGGGGAAAAGTGAAATGTAGGCTTTGACTTGGGAGATTCCCGGGGGTTATAGTAAGTTGACTTTTGAGGTCATAGGTGATGTGATGGGCATTGTATGATGATGATATGATGTATGATTGATACTTTTGCATGATGGTATGATGCATGTTATGTATGTATGTTGATGCCCTGTATGGTGATGTTGTATGTGTATGTTGATGTTCCTTATTATTTATGTTTATTTTCCCGTGGCTTTACGTTGAATGTTAATGAATGAAATGAAAGTATTATGTAAAGTAAAGTGGAAAATAAAGAGAAGAGGAACATAATGATAAAATGCATGCATTAATGAGAGAGAACATAAAGAAAGTCTTGCAAGCCTTGTATGTTGATTCACGCCCAAGAGGGGTGTTAGTTCAATGGTGTGTGGGATAGCTACCCCAAAAGTATGCACCCCAAGGTCCATCTTTATGACCGACCATTTGTGTAGAACCTTTGTCGCTTACCCCTAGGTACTGTGGTCAGTCCACCGGGCGCAATGAATGGTGGTCTATGATAGACCTCGGCCTAGTGCCCGCTTTATGCATAACGGATAGGGTATAGCACAAGACAATGGTACACTTGAATTTACCCTAGTACTGTGGTCAGGCCACTTGGCGTAATGTATAGGTTTCTATGATAGACCTCAGCCTAGCACCCGCTTTATGCATGTTGGTGGGGTAAAGTTCATGGTTTTGGTATGGAATGTAAAGAAGTAACGATGAATGTACATAATGAACGTTAAGGAAGATAACGAATGATAATGACGATGTGTGAAGATAATAATGATATGACCTGTGTGTACGTATGATGCTTGATCACGTAAGAATGTAAAGAAAGTTTTGAATCAGAAATAAAAGTATCTCATTTTATAAAACTAGAACTCACTTAGTAACGCTGACTTTTATGTGTTTCCAGTTGGCAGGTAAAAGTTGTTGAGGATGGCACGGGGTGGCTACTTGGCTCGTTTTGCATGGCATCTATTTTTATAATGCTTTTGTGTTGTAATGCAACACCTATTCTGTAATTTGATAGGAATGTATCATTTTGCAAAAGATTTTGTAATGCAATCAAATGGGTGTTTAAATATTTCCGTTGCAATGTTTTTATCAAGTTAATGTAAATTATATGTTTTATGTGCGATGATTGGCCAGCTGTAAGCGTCAAGAGAATAGGGCCTTATAGAAGAAGCGATTGATAACTTATTAGATCTACTTTCGAAGCCACTATATTCTCCATTGGGAAACAATTTTACTCTCTAAAGTAAGAAATTACCTTTGGAAGTTAAGTTGGCTTCGGAAGAAGATTACCTTTGGAAATCTTTATGCTCAGAAGAAGACCTTGCTGTGTAACGAAAATCTTTGGGCCCAACAACTGTAAAAGGTAAACATTTTCTTGGTTCAATTGTTTTGATTAATTTCAATATTAATAATGATTAATAAAAAGTTGAACACAATTAAATATCAGACAAAGATTCAATTAAGATTTATTTCATTAAAACAGGTTAATGATTACAAATGAATAAACAATGAATGAATGAATGATATTGATTTGAATGGTTGATGATATCAGTTACTAGGGTTTTGGTTTGTGTGATTTCATATGATGTTTGGGTGTTGTATTTGTTGCTTGAATGTTTGTCGTCGAATCCGTCTCTTGATTTGAAACCTAGGATCCATATTAATAGACAATGATGTTTCTATTAAGGAAACATCGGATCTCTTTGGATTTGAATTGTTTATGTTAAGGTATCACCGGATCTCTTGGGATTCGCATAAATGCCTAGTTGACTTGTTGACTTGTAACACTTGTATTATTTAAATACAAGTGTTTGGACTCAGCATGAATATTGTCTTCTGTAGATATTTGTTCTTCTGCAGGAGTCTTGTTCTTCTGAGGGTACATTGTTCTTCCAAAGCAATCTTGTTCTTCCATCCTCAATGCCTGTTGTTCATCCGCAGAAGATCTTCGAATGTATTTTACTTGTAAGAAAAATATCTATGGAAGAACAAAATGTTTATCCGTATATGTTTCTTACACTTGGTGAATTTTACCAATTATAATGTTTTCGCTGCAAACATACATAAATCAACACACATATATGGGTTAACCTATACATTTAATGCATACATTATAATGAATTACAAGTATTCATTACAAATATTAATTTAAGTTCTAAGCCTATAGAAAATGGACTAGATCTATTGATCCTAGATCTAACAATACTCCCCCTTAGGCTTAGACACTTGTAATCATCTCTTCAAAATAGAAAGTTCCTTCAATCTTGCCACCATCTTTTTGTTGAACTATAATACTGCATCCTTTTGATCATCGTACTTGTACTTGATTTCCATTCTATATATCCTTTGTATAGTCTCAAAACTTAATCCCAAAATGTCTACTTTAGTTGTAAGAGTTTCTACAACACTTTGACTATGAACTATTTCTAGCTCATCTTCTTCTGAGATTCTAAGTTTTGATACTTCTTCAATGTTAGCTCCTTTTAACATCCAAACATTATATCTTCTTCTCTTGTATGCTTTTGCATGTAGTTTATCCACAACTTGAATCATGTGCACATATAAGCATAAATCATTCTGAGCTTGTTCATTAAACTTTTTAGGGAAGAATTTTTCATGCAAGTATGAAGTGTACCTGGGGTGGAGCAGCTTGATCTCCACTGGATCAAATATTCTGATTTTCTCTACTTTCTTTCCTTCTGTTTTCCTCAGCAGCACTAATTCTTTGGTCTTCTTAACATATCTCCACTCAGTTATGGGAATAGTATATTGATTTCCTGCAATTACTTTGATAACAGCTGATTTTCTATTAGAGTAACAAACCTTCTTCAAAAATTCATCATCAACAAGAGTAGAGGAGTTGGTGTTTGTTCTTCTTTTTCTTTGAAGTCTTTTCTTGTGCTCTACATCTTCCCTTTTTGATTACTTGATAACATCATCTTTGAACTTAGTTTCCAGCTTTCCCATGAACATAGAGAAATCTCTTCCTCTTGGGCTTATTGGGTAGTTGGTGATGATTAGGCTTTGTAGGTCTTTGATGTCAGCATCAGACAACTCCAAGATTGATTCAAGTAGGTGGTAGTATTCAACTCTATCAGATACTCATTTGATAATAGCACAATCCCACTCTAAGTCATATTTCCAGGCCATAATCCTATTTTCTTCAGCAGTAGAGGGAGTTCTGAGATGATCAAACAACTGGATTAGAGATGATTTTTCATCAGTTATCTCTCTCACAATTGTGCCCAGTGGTCACACTTTATCAGGGATAACTGCCCTAGGCTCTCTTATTAGCTTATCTTTCCCTTTGTGTTGAACTTTAGATTCAACAGTTACAGGATTAGAAGGGAGTTTGTTTTGTAGCTCATAGGATATGCTTTGAGCTTCAGTTCTGAATCTCACCCTTGTGTCTAGCTCAACAACCATAACATGCTCCATCATCCTCCTTAGCTCACTGACTGATCTTTCTTTTAGTTCATAGCTTTTAGAGTTGTGACCTTGGAACCAACATATCATATTGTATTTTGAGAGCTTAGTTGTATCACAATGACCCAACTCCTTCTTGAATTTCTGAATTGATTGAAATGTTATGAATGTCTCATAGTTGCAATTTGGAATCATGAGTCTAGCTTAGTCGAATTTTTTAAGAAGTTATCCATCTCATTCACATTTAGCCTCTTTACTAGATCATATGGGAACCCATAACTAATTAGTGTTATGAACATTAAGGATTCTGGCCTTTCTTCAACTATGTCTTTTGTTGTTAGCATGTCTTCAGCATTTGATTCCTCTTGGTCTTTGTTAGTTTCTTCTTCAGCCAGCTCTTTCCATTCAACGTCACTTTTAGCTTTATCAACGGTAACTGGCTTTGATGTTGAAACATTCACTGAAGTAGTATGCTCTGAAGATTTATACCTTGACCTTTTAGGTGAATCTTCAACATTGATTACCTATTTCTTTGTAGAACCTAAGTACTTTCTCTTCCAGGAATATAGAATCAGTTTCTTAGAGGATGCTGCAGGTTCTTTTGGCTATATTGATGTAGTGGCAGCCTTAGATTCTAGGGCACTTATTTTCATCTTCAGCTCCTCAACCTCTTCACTCTTTCTTTGTACATGAGCATGTTGTTCTTCAAAAGTCTTGTTAGCTTGGTTGCTTTCCAACACAAGCTTTTCTATTTCAACCTTTTGATTAGCAATAGACTCATTTTGTTCTTCAACAAGCTCCAACAGAGGATCAATGACTTCATTGTTGCATTGAGCATGTTCTTTTAATCTTTTGATGATTGTTTTTTGTTGCATCAGCTGGACATCCTTTTCTTTTTTAATTCCTTTCAGCTCTTGAATTCTTTTCTTTCTACAGTTAGACTTCACAACAAGCTTGTTGTATTCAACCACCAAATAGCTTTTACTTACTGGGATGCCCTCATCACTGATGTCATCTTCATCATAGGCAATCACCTCTACGTAGTTGCATTTTTCTTCTTCTTTCACATGTTGAGTAGTTATTTCACCATCATTCACATCATTAGGAGCTACACTAGCTGAGCTTGAGCATGGTCAACTGATTGCACTACTTGATCTTGATAAGGTTGTTATTGCTGTTGATGGACAATGATTGGTGAGACTGGTTCAGTATCATTTGAATGGACAAGAGATTTAGTCTTGGTTAATGATAATTGAACAGTACTGGATTGAGAGACTAAGATTGTTTCCCCTGTGTGAAAGCTCTCAGTGAATTGCTATTCTGTAATTGGAGAGATTGGTTGAGTGTTTTGGCTTGTAGATGATTATGATTGGGGTGTTTATGGTTGATTTGGTGATAGAGGGTGGATTGGAGAGATGTGTTCTGTGTTTTGGCTGGTAGGTGATTGTGTTAGGGATGTTTGCGGTTGTTGGAGAGTTGGTGTTTGATGAGGTGAAGATAAGGTTTCCTTAGTGTTTGCAGGAGAATTTTCATCCTCGCCATCCCATACCAGTTCTAGTGTGATGTTGGCATTAGCATCTACCACATGAGCTGTAACACTCGGTTATTTGTTTATATTGAAGCCGACTAAAGAAGAAAAAGAAATAAAGTTTAAAGTCGAGAGGTCAAACTCGCCAACGAAAGAAAGTCGGGTGAGTGGGAGTATATAAGGGAGAGAGCAGCCCTTACCCTCTCCCCCACACTAACAAATCAGCCAAAGTAAGAGAGGAGAAGAGAGAAAGGAAGAAAAGAGGAAAAGTGTTGGTTCGAGTTGGTTCGAGTAGCCAAAATTGTTGAGAAGCTAGTCAAATCGAAGCTCTACTCGTCGTGGTCATTTGTTTGAGTTCAAGGACCCCACTTTTACTTGTTTTCAAATGATTTTGGGGATGGAAAATATATGAAATCGGGTTTTTGAGTGTGTCAAGGTTTGACCCATTTATGTATGTGTATGTGTGTGCATGATGTGTTTGAGTCTCGACTGTGAGCTTGTGTGTGCTTGAATGGTGTTGTGGTATGCATTCCTAAGGTTTAGAATGGTCGATTTGGGGTTAAAATAGGTCTAGATGAGTTTGGAGGCCGAAAACCCTCGGATGCAGTCGAGATGAACTGCATTCTGCATCAGCTAGGGCTAGGCGACCGACTGGAGGCCATACGGCCGAATAGGGTACGATTGGGGTCCATTCGCATGATTGAAAGGCCAGTCGCATGGAGGTCATGCGATTGGAGGTCCAGTCACAGAAGTGCCCATCCGCATTAGTCCCATTCGCATGAGATCCATCCGCATTGTCCATTCGCACGATTGGGTGTTCATTCGCATGAGTGTTCATCCGCATTAGTTCATTCGCATGATGTTCAGTTGCATGGATGCCATGCGACTGGAGGGTGCCCATACGCCTGGATAGGGTTGTTTTTGTAGGATTCTATATGCCCAAGACACATAGAATATTGATGCGGTTAGTACGTAATGATCCAAGTCGGGTTATACCCAATAACAAGCTTAGCAAACACAAATTGATATTTAATTGATGATATGATCATGCAAATTAAATATAAACACCAATTTAGAAAATGGCTTTTCTAAATTAGTTGCATATGAGATAGAACAACTTATTAGGATACTTTGTTCAAATATTATTATTATTTGAAGTGTTATTTAACTTAATTAGATAACATCAAATAATAAAAAGGGTGAATGAGTTATACAATTAAGTGTTAATTGTACAACTTATTTAAAGACTAGTAAAATAA
>BJCM01085682.1:0-10311 GCA_018326385.1 Flaveria bidentis
TTACAACCAAACCTAACAACGTACACAAAGAATCTTGTCAGAATATATTCACCCAAGGCCCGTTCCTGGTGACTGTTGGTACTAACTAGTATACCAACAAGCGAGGGTGGGGGTGTCAACTTAGTAGTACTACCAATACCTATCCGTCGGTTCCCACACTGGAATTAAATGGTTGTAAGAAAGAACCACACAACAGACTCAAGCATGTATCAGATAAGTACTCACAAAACAATAACACGTTGATTCCAAGTATGTAAATTGTATGTATGTTGTACACCATGAAAAGTGGGTGAGCATACTTTTCCCCCAAGTTTGTAAATGATTGTAAAGTTGTATAGCATAAAAGGGGCCACGAAACTCACTTGTTAAGTGGTAAGTATGAATGATCAAGTTCCAAATGTTGTATGCAAAGTTGTATAGCATAAAATGGTTTTATTAATGACAATGGTTATATATAAATGATATATTTAGTGATAATGGTGATGAAATTTGTAAAAGTTTTAGGCTTAGCACACGTTCACGATTAAAGCACAAGCACAAAGATAATAAAGCAAGTATGATCTCCACACCAGGAGTTCATGAAGAAGAGGAAGAACGATCAAGGAAAAGTTAACGGATAATCACGTTGATTGACGGACCTTAAGGTGACGGATGTCACAACTTCTTCTACCACCACCACTGTCACACCCATCACTACAGCAACCACCACCACCACTACCACTACTCCACCCACCATTACCTCCACCACTTCTTCCACTGCCACTATCACTCCATTCACCACCACTACCACAGGCATTCCACCACATCCCACTCACATTCCACCTCCCATATTTACCATATCCACTACTACCACCACCAGCCACCCACCAAGCAAGTCCCTCCACCCACTCTACATTCACAGCTGGACCCACTCTACCCAACATCGGGTTAGAAGAACAACTTTCTAACCTCAACAACATTATGCTAAGGCTGCTTGCCACTGATGAGCTGAGGGCTTCTCAGCTAAACAAGATGATGGAGGTAAATGCAGCCCAAGCTAAGCCGGATCGTGCATCTGAGCGAGAAGAGTGCTCAGTACGAGAGGGTTTAGGCCGTGCCCACCATGCGCTTACAAGTAAAAATGAGCTGGTGTTAGAATCGGCAAAGAGGATTGATGAGTTTGAGAAGAAGAACAAGATGATACTCCTAAAGCTCAAAGGATCAAAGTCTAAGCCATTAAAGATCAAGGATGGTGATGATGGTGATGATGATGGTGATGGTGATGGTGATGATGATGATGATGATGATGATGATGATGAGGAGGAGGAGGAGGAGGATGAAGATGACTCTAAGGAGGAGGTTGGTGAGGGCGGACCAAGCGGGAAAGATAGAGAGGACGATGATGATCAGGAAGGTGATGCTGCTGCATCAGCCTCTCCTCAAGCTCAAGAGAGGCGTACCAAACAAAGCCAAGATCAAGGAGCCTCGTCCTCTGCTCCTCCTGCTGAAGAACAAAAGGATCAAGACAAAAATGAAGCTCAACAGACAGATGAATTTGATGTCCAACCCCTTCAGCAGGTCAAGACTCAATTAACCATGATTCTTGACTTGAAAGGGATAGTTAGAAGATCTGTGAGCTACACTCCAGAGGAAGGAGAGATCATACACGAATTAACGGATGAACAACTTGCAGATATATTCAGGTTGAATCCTGATGAGCTGGTCAAAGATGCTCCTATAGTTGATGTGGCTAGTGACGATGAGCTGAATGACGTAGACTAAATAGAGATAGAGGATGTCATTGTTGATTATTATCCACAGTACACTAATTTGGATGAACATGTTACCTCCAACTTGGGTGAAACATTCGACAGTGGTACTTTTGAGAAGTTGGATGAAGTAGAGAAAGATAATGAGAAAGAAGAAAGCACAACCAAGCTTCAAACGCAAACGTTGATATCAAGAAAGCTGAATGGGCAGCTTATTTTGCTGAGATGAAAGCCCAGCGCGCACCCCAAAAGTAGAATGCCTACACAAAGCTTTATAGAGTCAAACGTCATCAGAATGTGTCTGGAAAAATTATTGCATGGGCTTATTTTGAATATTTGGACGTATATGTTGTAAAGAGAGAGAAGGGGATTGAGTACTTTAGATATCCTCATGATCTGAAGACTCTTCCTAGTTTTGAGCTCAACCGATTGGCATGCTTAGATCTACTATATGCTAATCCAAGAAAGATGTCAGGTTGATTTGAGGCAATATTAAAGAAGGAATACCACACCAGATGGGTAAAATTCAGACCTCAACAACCGAAGAGGTACATTCGTAGGTCTGAAGTGGATCCTATATTTGGAAAGCCTAAGGTCGTGCTGAAGTGGAGTCCTCCGCGCACAATGTCAAAGATTCTCTTATGGGAAATGCTTCAGGACTTCACTCCACACTTCAAATGGTGGTATTATGATTGGAGGACGGGTGAAGCGGTCATAGTTCTAAACAGAGAAAGAAAAATAGAGACTATCATGGTATTCGACCCAATGTGGCTTACCAACTTGTCAGCTGAAGATGTCTACACATTATACAAGTGGCCACTGTTCTATGACACACATGATATTGTACAAGCTCTCCAGTTTCAACACGTCATATGACCCTGCTTTGCTTTTGAAATACATGCAGGAGTTACAAAAGAAGAAAAGTATAATAAATTCAAAGAACATGTAAAGAGTGTTAGACAATAAAGAAAACTAGGACCAAGGGAGAGTTTGTAGATACATCATGTTCCTAGTTTATGAGCTTTAATGTAAAAGTCTTTCATGTCTTACACATATGTAATGAATTGATTCAATGATATATAATATGTGGTTGTTGCTTATGAATGTTTATCTATTTCATATTATTATTGTGTTGAGTATAATTCATATGTATGAACTTATTATATAGGTTTAATGTTATTGTACATAGTTCTTAGTTAATAATGATTGAGAAATGTGTTCAATCTAGTCAGATGAGTCTTCATGCGAATGGACCATACTTATGGACCATAAGCATTAATACATCATGCTTATGGACCAGTCGCACGATTAAACCAGGAGACTAGATCAGCCGTATGATTGAGACATAAGATTGACTCAGTCGCACGACTGAACCTTTAGTCGTGCGTATGACTCAATCGCACGACTGAACCATGCTAATGGTTCAGTCGTACGAATGAAAACTACAAACCTATAAATACTACATAATTCGTGGAAAAACAAAAGAATCCAGAACACTTTGAGATATACTTCGAATATACATAAACCCTAGCCGTCCAGAACGTCCAGGATACCTAATCCAACTTCATAGTTCGTTCTTGATCGATTCCTACTCGTTCTTAACGTTTAGTTTGTTCTTATATCGATCGGGTTAACTTCTCACTAATTGGATCGCCAATCAAATAGGATTCCGCACTAGTTGATTTGGTTTCACGCATTATTAGTTAGTATTGCGTACCTACACGGTCCTGACAAGTTGCATAAGTAAAAGTTAGATGCATAAAAAATAGTTTGGATGCATAGTAAAGTTAGTTGATATAAAATAAATTGTTAGTTGCATAATCAAAAGTTAGATGCATAAATAGAAGTTAGTTTGTTAGTAGTTCTATATTTATCAAGATGTCCATAATAAGATCTTCTTTATGCGTACTTTATTTATCTTAGTTATTTTCTAAATATGATATATTATAGATTATTACTTAATGAAGCTCTTACCTTGATTAATGAATGGTTTTGTGTTTTATTGATCTTTTTTATTAGAGTTTAAAAGCTCTTGTGCTGATAATGTGTTATAATATCATAATGATTAACATAATATTAGTGTTATAGTTTAAGACATTTAGAAAGAATTGCAAGAGCAAGAAAAAAAAATGTGTAACTAATAACTTATGAAAGTGTATACAAGATGTGTATTTTCTCATCTAGATTGAAGTAGTAAATATACCATAAAAATCAATCTTTTTGATAGACAAGTAAAATTATTTAATAGATTAATAGCATGATAAACTTATAAAATTTTAACAAAAAATTCATCCGTTTGTTATGATCATAATCCATAATATAACCCATTTAAAAGTGATGGTGGGTTGCCCACCAAAATGCCACGTGACGGATTGTTATTTGCTGCAACTTTTTTTTTGTTTTTTTTTTCAAATTTAGGCAATTGCTAAATATATCAATTTTGGATGCATAAATCAAAGTTAAGTTTGCTGCTGTGGTTACGCCTCTTCGCTTCGATGGACGAAAGTACTACACCCGGCTGTGAGTTCCGTTTTCTACAATTTTTGTATGTGGTTTTTTTGGATTTCTTTTTTCTTTTTCTCCTTTCTCTTATATTCGTTTGAACTAAAATTATATTTCCTTTTTTCTTTTCTAATAATTATATCATTTAAATTACTTTTCTTAATTATTTGCCCTCACATGTTTCATAAAGTCTGCGTACGCGCCGCAGCGTGTTACTAACTTCATAAATTTCAACGTACAACTATACTGCAACGCATTAGTCTTTCGTTAAATACTCTTATTTATTTAATATATGCTTGTTACGTGCAATGCATAATATTGGTTTAAACGTGACGTAATACGTTGTCATGACACAACACGCCGGTAAAAAGGTCGTTATTTATCATTATCCGACTCTTCAAAATTCATCATAAGTTATTTAATACTTAGGATGTTTCATATTACAACATTTCAGATGGTTCAGATGGAATACATAATCTTAAAGATTTTAAATATCATTAACGAATGAAAAGTGTTTTCAAAAACCTTTAGTGAACATTTTTCACTTGTCTATCACGTATATTTATAACTTCCAGTAAAAAAACAAAACATCGGCAACGGATAATAAGTACATGTAGAGGAACATGGAAGACTTATTAGAATTCAGTTAAATTTATGTTTTTTCTTAATATGAAGTGTTCTTGATTAACTTTGTTCATTTGTTTATGATGCCTTTCTTTCATCGTATTTCATTCTATTTCTGTGTATCAACGAAGTAATATTGAGCCTCTTCACAATAACGTGACACTTTTTCTTGTTCTTGTGATGTATCTTCAACTTCAGATATGTACAGATTTGTCAAGAAATTCAAGCTTGATAATATGGGATGTCTCTAAACTAGATGATGACGGTGGAAGAATAACATTATGTGTCATTGTTTTGAGTAGTAGTATAGATGAGTAGAAAAAGTATAGTATACTAATTGGTTAATTCGCATGGAAAAAAAGTAGTGCTTATTAAAAAAATAGATAACGACTATGTAATTGTTGATGAATGGCTAGTTGCTCGGCTTCTACAATAGCTTATTGAACATGCTGGTTTCTGACCCCGGCCTCGAAGCAGCCCAAGTTGCGGCGGTGTTCTCGAATTAACGTAAAAACATGAATCCAATCAGCTAGCGTCCCGACCTACATAAAAAAAAAGTAAAACCAACAAAGTAATTTTAGATTAATATGGCTTTATATCATAACAAATCTTTTGCAAAAGAAAATACCATTCACACACGTGTGACCAACTAACCTAATTCAGAATACCTAAGAGTTACAAAATTGAAGCTTATAAACCATTTTTTGACTTTCAAATTTTGAACTACAAAATTAAAATTCAGGGTTATAACCTTAAATTTCAAAATTAATACACCGTGATAAGAAATTAAGACATCTTTATGTAATAATTTAATCTGCAACGGTTAAATAATTCTTTTTCTGATTTTTGGTGTTACAATACAAATCAAACAACAAAACTATTGTGTTCATCACAACATCAATTATTTTATCGTATTATCTGTTTTTCTTAAGTTTGAATAGCTAATTCATACCCACTCTAAATCCACTATTTGATCTATGTCACTCGTACGAAACTTGAACCTTTACACATTTGATAAGGGACGCCAAAAAATACACCTGGATACTATTCGGTCAAAAGCCATTTGGTGTTTCTTGAGTAATTGATGGAAGAATAATAGGAATCGCAACTTTAACGCATTTGAGATATAATTCTGACGATAAGGATTATCTTGTTAGATGTTGGCATAACATTACACAAAACGTGATTGTCGCTATCCTTCATGTTTGCAATTCTTTTGCTTTTTAATGTGCTACTTTAACTCTTAACCTAGTTATATTCATAAAATTGTCAACATAAACATGAAAAACATTGAGAAACTTCTTTAATAAAAGATTATTATTGTCATTATAACCAAATTATAAAATAACTTTATGTACTATTTGATCAATAAGAAGATGCCAACTCAAATAACAAAAACACTTGTTTATGAAGAGTGGGTATCTTTGCTTTAGAATTGCATTATTGAGTAGACGAGTCTCATCCTTTTTGAAAGATACATGAACATATATTCCCTTGTAATAACAATATAAACAATATTATATTCATCAATCCTTTCTATATATTTACAAATTTGTTCGATGCATTTATAGACGTAAGTTGATAGGTTACGCAGGGGAATATAAACACAACACACGTTCACAAACAATTAAATATAATTAAAATAGAAATTCAAGAACACAAGATGTAACGTGATTTGTTTAGTTTGTTCTACATCCACATGGTGTAACTTTAGAGTTTCTCTTTAATTAGCTTAAAAGTACAAGATATTAATTAAAATAACAAAGTATAAATAGATGCTAGCTAGGGTTAGAAACTTGTTTACCAAGACATTAATATGGGCCATAAAACATTAAATTAGTCCGCTCCCGATATATAGTTCTTTTAAAATATGACAACCCTAAAACCAATGTTAGGTAAATTTCACATTATTTATAAATTGCTAATACATGTTAGTACTATTAGAGATGACCAATGTAATATTATTTGATTACATGAGTTGTGTACGTCTAATTGATCATGCACATATGATACATGAGCATGCATGCACGCATAAATATTTACGTGTGCATGTATTTCTTTCATGTGAATTTCGTGGTTATCAAATCATATGCATTTAGTTACCAAATCATATGGTCAAATGACTAGTTAATTGAATGATGAATGTCTCATATTTACATGAATAAATTAAGATCAAAACTTAATCAAACATTACCAAACAAGATTACATCTAGAAACTTTGTATCAATACTAAAACTAATCAAACCTTAAACACCTAAGCATTAACATAGACACAACCTTAATTCTAATAGCGGTTCATTAAGGTACTAACTAACCCGATTAAGCATATAAATCAATAACTAATCCTAAGTTTAATGACTTAGTAAGTCATTAACATCCAAGATTGCCACCTATCCAACCCCTAACACTAATCACCTTCTAATTCCGCCACCTAGCATCAAAGACACTAAACCTACCTTAGAACTTGCCACCACACCTTCCTAATGATTCACTAATCAAGCCTACAACACCACCTCATCAACCTAGGCTAGCTATAATAATGACTCTCCCCACTTATTGAACCTCTCGGCCGATGGAAATTAGCACAACCACAACCCACCGTAAACCACCACAACCACACTTAGCCCTCTCTCTCTCGGATTCCAAGTCACCACCACCATCACTTTCTTGTTTTCGTATCTCCAAACACTATCACCAACTCTTGCTTTCGGTTCCTACCATCAACACCATCACCACCCTTTGTTCTCCACAAACTAGTTATGATCAAGCATCAACCAGGCTCTCAAGGATTAAACCAAGCCAATCTTATTGTTCTCTTCATCAAACAATGTTAGATTTCTAAAACCTACAACTAACAAGCTTTAAGAGTGTAAGTAAACACATATAAACTAACTCTTGAAAATTAAAACATCAAGAATATTCATAAGAACTCACAAACACCTGATCTTATTCAAAAATCAGTAAGAAATAAGGATTCAAAACTTAAAAGTTGGAAGCTTTATATAAACCAAGGGTTTGAACAAAAAGAGTACAAATTAAAAGGTTAAAAACCTAAATATTTCTTGATGAATTAAATTAAATACCTAAATGATTATGATTGTGGAAATAAATTAAAAATTATTAAGAACTATTAGAAATAGTAATATGCAAATTTTGATGTAATAATAAGGGATAGATTAATTTATATAATTAATTCAAGGAAATAAAAGAAAATAATAAACAAAAACTCTAAACCTGGTAAAACTCTGGAAAAATTATATAAAAACCCTTATATTTTATAAGAATTCCTGATAAACTTCGTGACTTAATTCGCATGTATGATTTAGTTTTATATTTTAGAACATTCTGTGAATAGAAATTTAAAAGAAATAGCAAAGCAGTGAGATAAATTATGGAAAATTTACATAAATTATAGTATTTGGAATGAAATAGTATGTATGAATTTCAGAATTTTTAGAGATATTTAACTATTTCTGCTAATTAATGTGAAATTTATGAAAATCCTAAAAAATTGCTTCTTATGAGTTATTAATCTGAAATTTTATGAATTGATAAAGATTTCAGAATTTTAGGCTCGTAAATTTTGGTATTTTTTGAATGACAGAAGCTATCGAATTAGAATTTTGGAATTTTTTGTGTGAAAATTTTAAAAAAATTAGATTTATTCAAACACATAATTATTTTATAGGAATTGTTCAACTTATTGACTGAAATTAAGGTGAGTAACATAGCCCATTTTTTATATAAATGTTTTGAAGTAAAAAGCATACTTTTGTGTTGAATTGGATGCATTTTTGAGAAATTTTGATTTGTTACTATCATATTAACACAACCATTAATTCTGATGAGTAACCATCAAATAATATATGTAACGCACTTAAGAAATGTCAATCTATATATGTTGAGATGAGGGCAACAGTGTTATATTATTTGATTGTGTGATTTGTATTTGACACTTATGAATAACTTAACATATGTATAGGTTTGATTGTGAATTTGATTGTATTGCTTCAATTCAAAATAATTTTTATCAATTAAACCTATGTTCTCACCAACTGTTTGTTGATTGTTTTGAGTATGTTTTTCCAGATCATAGAATGTATTATAATCTTGTGTATTCCTTCAACATGTATAGTGATCGGCATGATTATCTAGGAAAGCTGTGTGTTTGGTTGACTGTTGACTTGTTTGACTTAAGCCTTTACGTGGACGTTCACGTTCATTACTAGCTAAAGATATGTGATGTGTTGAATAAATACTATTGATTAGGATTACGGTGTATAAGTCTAGTATGTTAGACTAAAATTTGTATTATGTAATCCTATACTATATTAATTAGTAAAATTAATGTTTAAATTATTATTAGGAATGTATGGCATGATAATCAATATGTTCTGAACTAACGAGTTACACCCAAGCATTTCACGCTTCCACCGGGATTTGACATAAACCCATCGACTTCCTTATTCTCCACAAGCCCAAGCCCAAAATCAATTTAAAAAAATCTTCACAAACACAATAATCTACCACTTGAAGACTTTTGTACGATCTTTAAGTCTTCAAGTAAAACCAACACCCACTAATATCATTAATCTGCAAAATACAAGTCTTTCAACCTTGTGGTTCTCAGATACAGCTAAGACTCCGTATAAAATCTCGTAGTTGCAGCAGCACTATCATGTATCTAAAAGATTGAACACGTAAGTCATAGCTGAGCTAGTTATTGCTAACCTAGCTATAGTCTTATCTTTTGTCTCAAACGATTTGCAGACGCCACCTGATTCAGATACACTGAATACAATAAACGCTGTTTAAACTTAACAAGTAATCTCTAGAATAGATTTTGAAATCGTGCGTGAAATATGTATCATGCATCTACTATCACAAAAGATCTCTAAGATAGGGTTTGGTACGTAGGAATAAGGGGTAGAATTAAGTGAACCGTTGAGGGCAAATGAAAAAAGATATATTTGGTTGGTGAAGGTAGTAAAATAAACTATTATAAAGTTGATTCCATTCTCTCAAATTTATTCCATCCACCACTCTTTTTTTACATTTCATTCTTTCATTCATTCTTAGTCACCAACACCACCCAATAACCCACCACAACAACCACTACCGACCACCAATATCGATTATCACCGGCCACCACCGGCCATCACAACCATCACCACCGGCCACCAAGATCAACCATGCAGGACCGTTGAAGGCTTGCAAATTACAACACAACAACACAATGAGGAGAGTGACTCAAACTTAATCAAACAGTGAACTAGATTAACCACACAAAATGATACTAAGAACACAAGTAATTAATGAGACAGAACCAGAAGAACACAACACAAGGAAATGGGTTTTCAAGATTGCAGTATATTGCTTTCTCAGGTTCTATTACAAGCGTTACAAGGTATATCTTAAGTTACAAGAACACGAGAAT
>BJCM01085684.1:0-11617 GCA_018326385.1 Flaveria bidentis
TACAATATCTCAATACAGAAATTAAAGATCAAATCCAGTCACTAGAATATTGAAGTCCCATGGCACAAGTATGACTTTCATGCTTTGCCTTTTCAAGAAGCTTCGTTAGTGGATCTGCAATGTTTTGATCCGTGTGAACTTTGCGAATACATATCTTTCCCTTTTTCAACTTCATCCCTTATGTAGTTGAATCTTCGTTCAATGTGCCTAGTCTTTTGATGTGCATGGGGTTCCTTGATTTGAGCAATCGCACCCTCGATATCACAAAGAATTTCTAGGGGGTCCTGAATGGAAGGGACCATCCATAGATCGGCAATGAACTTCTTTAACCATGCAGCTTCCTGAGCTGCTAATGAAGCGGCAATGTCTTCTGACTCTATAGTTGATAATGCCACCACAATTTGCTTAGAGCTCTTCCAAGAGATTGCTCCTCCATTCAAGATGAAAATATACCCCAATTGTGATCGTGAATCATCCCGATCAATTTGGAAACTCGCATCCGTGTAACCCTTTACTACGAATTCCTTGTCACCAGATCCATTGATTAAGAATATATCTTTGGTCCTTCTTAGGTACTTAAGTATGTTCTTAACAACCATCCAATGACTGTTTCTAGGATTTTGTTGGTATCAGCTTGTCATGCTCAAAGCGCATGACACGTCCGGTCTAGTGCATAGCATTGCATACATGATGGATCCTATGGCAGATGCATATGGGATTCCTTTCATTTTGTCTTGCTCATCCTTTGAGCTTGGACATTGAGTCTTACTCAATATCGTTCCTCTTTAAATAAGTACGCTACCTTCCTTAGAGTTTTCCATCTTGAACCTTTTCATGATCTTATCAATATATGCACTTTGATTCAAACCTATCAACTGCCTTGATCTATCCCTATAAATCTTTATTCCCAAAATATAGGCGGCTTCACCAAGATCGTTAATGGAGAAATAATTTCCAAGCAAGGCTTTTTGTAAGGCCCCGTTCCCTGGACACTTGCAGCTGGTCGATCATCGCACATAAAACATATATATTTACGTTTGTCTTAAGTAAACACTGCAGCGGAAACATTTCAAAATGACATTTTATTTCATTATAAAGGCTTTTGCAAAATAATAAATCGTTATCCAGTTACAAAATACATGTTGCATTACATCACAAAAGCATTATATAAATGGATGCCATCCAAAAGAGTTGAGTAGCCGCCCCGTAACTTCCTCAGCAATCATTACCTACCAACTGGAAACACATAAAAGTTAGCGTTGCTGAGTGAGTTCTACTTTTATAGTAAAACATTATTTTCTTTCATTAAAACCGTTCTTTAATTTTGCATGTGATCATACATCATACGTACACATAGATAATATTATTATCTACATCATTCATTCGTTAACTTCCATTCGTTCGTACGTTCTTACTTTCATTCGTTCATTCATCATTACATCTTTTCTTTCTATCAAAACCATAAACTTTACTCTTCAATTTCCTGGTACTGGGCCTAAGCCTATCATACACCTTCTATTACGGTGCATAGCACCTCTGGCCACAGTACCTAAGGTAAAGTATAGGTGTACCATTGCCATGTGCAATACCCTTCTGTTTCCTAGTACTGGACCTAGGCCTATCATAGACCTTCTATTATGGTGCATAGCAACTCTGGCCACAGTACCTAAGGTCTGTAGTAATGGTTCTATACAAATGGTCAATCACAAAGAAAGACCTCGATGTGCATCCTCTCGGGGCAGTGAACCCACACACTGTTGGGCTAACACCTTACAATGGCGTGTCTCGACATACATGGCTTGCAAGACTTTCTTTACATTCATCATTATTAATGCATGCATTCATCGTGTTCCTCTTGTCATTATCTTCCGCTTTACGTTACATAATACTTTCATTACATTCATTCACCTTCAACGTAAAGCCCAAGGGAAAATAATCATACATAATAAAAGGAACATCATCATACACCATCATTATCATCATACAGGGCAATATCATACATACATAACAAACATCATGCATAATCATACAACATCATACATCATCATGCCCAACATAACGTCTATGACCTCAAAAGTCAAATTAAACGAACTCCCGGGAATCTCCCACATCAAAACTTAGATCTGCACTTTCCCCCAAAAGTCAGTACACAAACTACGTTTTCCTCGGGTACACCAGCCCTATTTGGGCGTATGGGCACCCTTCAATTTCATGGCCTCTAGGCGACTGAACATCATGCGAATGGACCAATGCAGATGAACACCTATGCGAATGAACACCCATGCGAATGGACCTCATGCGGATGGACTCCATGCGGATGAGTCCCATGCGGATGGAACTAATGCGAATGAGCGCTTATGCGAATGGGCCCTCAGTCGCATGACTCCCCATGCAACTGGCCCCCAATCGTGTGAATGAACCTCAATCGTGCGAATGAACCTCAATCGCACCTCATTCGGCCATATGGCCTCCATTAGGTCGCTTATCCCTAGCTGATGCAGAATGCAGTTCATCCCGAACCCAATCTGTCCTTTTCGACCTCTAAGCTCATCCGAACCCATTCTAAGCCCAAATCAACCATCCTATACCTTAGTAATGCATGCCACAACACCATACATGCACACCCAAGTTCAAAAGCAAGACCCGAATGAATCATACACATACACGTACATACATAAATGGGTTCTTACCTAAAATAGCCAAAAACGATTTTCAAATGTGTTCCAGCCCTAAATTCATTCAAAAACGTGTAAAACAGGGGCCCTAGAACTCACACAAACAATACCGAGAAGTAGAGCTTCGATTAGACACGCTACACATCGATTTTGCATGCTTGAATCCACCCGAACCAAGCTTTTCTGTCTTTTTCTCCCTTTTTCTTCTCCACTTCTTTCTTTGGCTGAACTTTTGGTGGTGTGGGGGAGGGTGTGGGCTGCCCTCCCCTCTTATTCCCCATTCATCCAAACTTTCTCATGTTTTGGCAAGTTTGGTCCCCCGACATTGGAATTTATTTCTTTTTCTTCTTTCGCTGGCTTCAAAGATAATATCCGGGTGTTTCAAGTCCACCCCCCTAATATAGGATTCATCCCTGAATCCTATTATTCCTCGAACAAACGTTGGTAATGCTGCCTCATTTCTTCTTTAGTCTCCCACGTTGTCTCGGATCCTTTCCTATGCTTCCACTCTACACGCACAAGAGGAACCACTTTATTTCTCAACCTCTTCTCTTATCGATCGATGATCGCCACTGGTTGCTCCACATAATTGAGCCGTTCGTCTACTTTGATATCCTCCAGTTGAACAATCATATCTTTATCTGCCAAGCACTTCATTAGATGAGACACGTGGAATGTTGGGTGAGTTCCACTTAACTCATCTGGTAACTCCAATCTATAGGCCACCTCTCCTACTCGAGCAATGATTTGGAAAGGGACTGTGTACCTTGGGCTCAACTTGCCCCTCTTTCAGAAATGAATGATACCCTTCCAAGGTGAGACCTTCAACATAACCCGGTCACCCACCTGGAACTCAATCGGTCTGCATCGTTTATCAGCATACGACTTCTGTCTATCTTTGGCTGCCTTCATGAAGGCTTTGATCCTTTCAAGCTTCTCAGTTGTCGCCTTGATCACCTCGATGCTCCCTAACTCTTTATGACCAATATCACCCCAATAGACGGGTATTCAACATCCCCTACCGTATAGCATCTCATAAGGTGGCATACCAATCCTGGCAAGATAACGGTTGTTGTATGAGAATTCAACTAACGGTAAGTGGTCATCCCAACTTCCCCCAAAATCAATCACACATGCCCGAAGCATGTCCTCCAATGTCTGAATGGTCTCTTCGACTGACCATCAGTCTGGGGATGATAAACTGTGCTAATATTTAACCTCTTCCCCATAGCGTCATGGAATTTCTTCCAGAATTTGGATGTAAACCGGGTGTCACGATCAGACACAATAGACACCGGCACACCGTGACGAGTTAAAATCTTCTTAATGAAAAGATCCGCCAACCTCTCGGATGAATATGTCTCGCGGATCGATAAAGAGTGAGCACTCTTCGTCAGACGGTCAACAATCACCCATATAGCGTCATACCCTTTCGGGGTACGCGACAGCTTTGTAATGAAATCCATGGTGATATGCTCCCACTTCTATTCCGGTATATCCAAAGGTTGAATCTTTCCATACAGCTTTTGATGCTCGGCCTTCACTTGTAAGCAAGTAAGGCACTCACTCATGTACTCCACCACATCACGCTTCATACCCAGGCACCAATAGTCTTTCTTCATATCTTGGTACTTCTTTGTAGCACGAGGATGAATATAGTAGCGAGTCTTGTGAGCTTCATCCATGATCTTCATACGTAAATCCCCAAAACGAGGAATCCATATCCTTCTGAATCAAGTTCTAACACCAAGCGTGTTTTCACCCAATTCTGTGACTAAACCACTCATTCTCTCAGAGTTAAGATGATCTCCTTTCAATGCCTCATCTTGGAACTCCTTGACTTGCTTCATCAGATCCGAGGTCATGATCAGCTGATATGCTTTCACCCGAATTGGCTCGGGTCTCTCTTTTTGGCTAAGGGCGTCCGCCACCACATTAACTTTGCCCAGATGGTAGTGGATCTCACAATTGTAATCCTTTATAAGCTCCAACCATTGTCTCTGCCTCATGTTTAGATCTTTCTGCTCAAAGAAGTACTTCAAGCTCTTGTGGTTAGTGAAATTGGTGCACTTCCTCCCGTAAAGATAGTGCCTCAAAATCTTTAGTGCAAAGACCATGACTGCTAGCTCCAAGTCATGAGTGGGATAATTGACCTCATGAACCTTCAACTGTCGAGATGCATAGGCTATAATCTTCCTTCTCTGTATTAACACACACCCTAACCCCGAGTAGGAAGCATCAGAATAAACCACCAAATCCTCACTTCCATCGGGTAATGACAGAACAGGAGCTTGAGTCAATCTCGCCTTCAATTCATCGAACGCCTTCTCTTGACCTTGAACCC
This sequence comes from Flaveria bidentis, assembly GCA_018326385.1. Taxonomy (NCBI): domain Eukaryota; kingdom Viridiplantae; phylum Streptophyta; class Magnoliopsida; order Asterales; family Asteraceae; genus Flaveria; species Flaveria bidentis. The sequence goes on from BJCM01085684.1 coordinate 5,020, forward strand.
ATACAAATTTCACATCTTTTCGGGTGAACTTGGTTAGTGGAGAAGTGATATTAGAAAAGTCTTGAATGAATCTTCTATAGTAGCCCGCCAAACCTAAGAAGCTACGAATCTTGGATGGCGTCTTAGGAGACTTCCATTGCATCACCGCCTCCACCTTTGCCGAGTCCACCATAATCCCTTCAGGATTCACCACATGACCCAAGAACTGAACTTCACGCAACCAAAATGCACACTTGGAGAACTTGGCGTACAACTTCTCCTTTCTCAACGTCTCCAAAACCTCGCGAATGTGGTCGGCATGCTCAATCTCGCTCTTCGAATAAATCAAGATATCATCAATAAACACAATCACAGATTTATCCAACATAGGCCGACACACACAGTTCATCAGATCCATAAAAGCAGCTGGCGCATTGGTCAAACCAAAAGACATGACAAGAAACTCGTAGTGACCGTAACGCGTGCGAAAAGCTGTTTTAGGAACATCCTTCTCTTTAACCTTCAGCTGATGGTAGCCCAATCGAAGATCTTTTCTTGAGAACCAAATGGAACCTTGGAGCTGATCAAACAAATCATCTATTCTCGGTAAGGGGTATCGGTTCTTCACCGTTAACTTGTTCAGCTCAAGATAGTCGATACACATCCTCATACTACTGTCTTTCTTCTTTACAAACAGGACTGGAGCACCCCAAGGAGAGATACTCGGTCTAATAAACCCCTTATCAAGTAGCTCTTGCAACTGCTCAATCAATTCTTTCATCTCCGTCGAAGCCAACCGATACAGTGCCTTGGCAATAGGTTGGGCACCCGGTATCAGATCAATCTAAAACACAATCTCTCTGTCTGGTGGCACTCCTGGTAAATCTTCTGGGAACAAGTCTGGAAAGTCACACACAACCGGTACATCGGATAGTTGTGGTGTTGGCGTATCCGCGTCCTTTACATAGGCCAAGTATGCACTACATCCACGCCTCATGCACTTTCCCGCCACCGCCATTGAAATTTCCTTCGGGATCGTCATGAGCCGATCCCCATAAATAGTTACCGAACTCCCATCAGGCACTATCAAACGAATCATCTTCTTGCGACACACAATGTTCGCCTCGTAGTCCGTTAACCAATCCATCCCAAGAACCAAATCGAAACCACCTAAGGTCATCACGAACGGTCTAACAGGAAACTTATGACCTTCTAGTTCCACATCACAGTCTTTTATCATCTCAGAAATCTTGGTACACTTACATATGGCAGTTTCTACATCAAAGGGCGCATCAACATGTCTACTACTAATAGGCTGCTTAGCACAGAAAGCAGCAGAAATAAAACTTTTACTAGCACCTGAATCGAATAACACAAAAGCTAAAGTTTGGTTCACTAGAAACGTATCAGACACAACATCAGGGTCCGTCCTAGCTTCCTCTTGTGTCATGGTGAATGCCCTGGCGCTCGCCCTCGTTCCCTCTCCTCCATCCTTCTTCACCCCGAAACCCTCAACCATCAGATTCTTACAATCCCTACTTATGTGGCCCTCCACGCCATAGTTAAAGCACCGGACCGTATGACAGTACTGGGCTATATGCCCCGCCTTCCCACATTTGAAGCACACGTTCCACCCCAGCCTACATTCCCCACTATGCTCTCTCCCACACCTACCGGACTTCTTCATACCCGCACCTGATGTGACCACACGGCGGTCGTCCACCCGTGCCTTCTTGTTACCCGTCGAGGCATCACCAGACCAAACCTCTTCCCGTTCCAGTTCCGATCACCACCATCCTTCCTATTACCTTCAGCTACCACCACCACGGCTCTCTCATCATACAATCTCCATGCCAAATCCACCACTGACCTAAACATGCTCGGTCGGGTAGCGATCATGTGCCTGCGTATATCCGCTGGCAAGCCCTGAATGTATCTCTTGATCTTTCGTGACAAGGGCGTCACTTGTTCCGGCACCGAACGTGCCATCTCATTGAACTTCGTAGTGTATTGCTTATGGGTCATGGTTCCCGCCTCCAGCTGCAAGAACTCCCTCTCAACCTTATCCATCTCCCTATGAGGACAAAACCCCTTAATTTCCAGCTTCTTTAGCTCCGACCATCTCATTCTCCCAATAGCTCTGCTACCCTCGTCTTGGACTATATTGTCCCACCAGCACAGAGGCGAGTCCACAAAAGAATGGGCAACATACTTTACTTTCGATCCTCCCGGCACTCGGTGATATTTAAAAAAGCCTCCATTTCTCTCACCCATTGGTGAGCAGCAACAACGGTTCCGTTACCATCAAAAGTAGGGGGCTCGCATCGTTGAAACACCCCATAATTACAGCCTCATTTCACCTCCTACACGGGTTCTTCTTCCTCCTCCTCATCATCAAAGGGAACCATCTCAGTCTCCGGTTGCTCCTGTCCTCCCGAGGACCTATTCCTCTGTTGTCTCTCCCCTTCCCGTACCGCCTTAATCACTTTAGTCACTACAGACGGTAAGATTGTCTGCATGACCTGATGGACTTCCTTAACAACAGCCTCCTTTACTAAAACTCTTATGTTGCCACTCTCATCACCACCCTCCGGATGAGGGGTCTCGGGTTCTTCATGAACCACCTTCTCAACTCTGGGTCTTCCTCTTATGTACCATGTTAAGCTTTCGCAGATCTACCACCAGCCATTCACACGCACGCTGAAAGATTCAAACACCAACACGATCATTCAAGGGAATAGCTCAGTTTATGTCAAGTATAGTATGACCTAATTACAGTTACCAGTTGTGATTAGCCACTTATTTTACTCTTCATATCCCTAGCATTACCTGTCCTGACTACATCAGTATTTAAATCTACTAACAACACTTAACCACATACCATGCACACATAATACCAGTTAACATTAAAGAAAATACCTGATGGCACGCAACTACTCAGATTGGCATCCCTTCCCTTCCGTCCCTTTAAGTTAAGGTTTATTTAGAAAATTTACCCATTTCACTTAAACTTTGGCTCTGATACCAACTTGTAAGGCCTCGTTCCCAGGATGCTTACAGCTGGTCGATCATCGGACATAAAACATATATATTTAAGTTTGTCTTAAGTAAACACTGCAGCGGAAACATTTCAAAATGACATTTCATTTCAATATAAAGGCTTTTGCAAAATAATACATCGTTATCCAGTTACAAAATACATGTTGCATTACATCACAAAAGCATTATATAAATGGATGTCATCCAAAGAGCTGAGTAACCGCCCCGTGTCATCCTCAACAATCATTACCTGCCAACTAGAAACACATAAAAGTTAGCGTTGCTGAGTGAGTTCCAGTTTTATAGTAAAACATACTTTTCTTTCATTAAAACCGTTCTTTACTTTTACATGTGATCATACATCATACGTAGACATAGATAATATTATTATCTACATCATTCATTCATTAACTTCCATTCGTTCATACGTTCTTACTTTCATTCGTTCATTCATCATTACATCTTTTCTTTCCATCAAAACCATAAAATTTACCCTTTAGTTTCCTAGTACTGGGCCTAAAGGGTTGTTTGGCAGCCTCTTAATCAACCTCTTAATGGTTCAGATGTCTGAATGGTTCAACACTTAATGGTTCAGACTGTTTGTTTCGCGAGCACATGTCTGAATGGTTAAGAGATTTACTTCTGAATGGTTAAGCATCATATTGATGCTAAATGGTTAAGAGGTCTAATACTGAATGGTTAAGACATATTATCTAAATTGGTCAGACATTTGTCTTTGAATAGTTAAATGATATACTAGCTCTTAATGATTCAGACCTCTTAATGATTCAACACTTAATGATTCATACCTCTTACTGGTTCAGCACTTAATCATTCAGAAGTTGCCAAACAGCCCCTAAACCTATCATATACATTCTATTACGGTGCACAACACCTCTGGCCATAATACCTAAGGTAAAGTTTAGGTGTACCATTGCCATGTGCAATACCCTTCTGTTTCCTGATACTGGACCTAGGCCTATCATAGATCTTCTATCACGGTGCACAGCACCTCTGGCCAGAGTACCTAAGGTATGCAGCAATGGTTCTATACAAATGGTCAATCACAAAGAAAGACCCCAATGTGCTTCCTCCCTGGGTAGCGAATCCACACACCGTTAGGCTAACACCTTACAATGGCGTGTCACATACAAGGCTTGCAAGACTTTCTTTACTTTCATCATTCATTAATGCATGCATTTATCATGAAACTGTTTTCATTATCTTCCACTTTACGTTACATAATACTTTCATTACATTCATTCACCTTCAACATAAAGCCCAGGGGAAAATAATCATACATAATAAAAGAAACATCATCATACACAGTCATCATCATCATACAAGGCAATATCATACATACATAACATACATCATGCATAATCATACAACATCATACATCATCATACCCAACATAACGTCTATGACCTCAAAAGTCAACTTAAACGAACTCCCTAGAATCTTCCACATCAAAACTTACATCTGCACTTTCCCCCGAAAGTCAGTACACAAACTACGTTTTCCTTGGGGTACACCAGCCCTATTTGGGCGTATGGGCACCCTTCAAGCGCATGGACTCAAGGCGACTGAACATCATGCGAATGGACCAATGCGGATGAACACCTATGCGAATGAACACCCATGCGAATGGACCTCACGCGGATGGACTCAATGCGGATGAGTCCCATGCGGATGGAACTAAAGCAAATGAGCGCTTATGCAAATGGGCCTTCAATCGCATGACTCCCCATGCGACTGGCCCCCAATCATGCGAATGAACCTCAATCGTGCGAATGAACCTCTCAATCGCACCTCATTCGGCCGTATGGCCTCCATTCGGTCGCCTAGCCCTAGCTGATGCAGAATGTAGTTCATCTCGAACCCAATCTTCCATTTTCGACTTCCAAGCTCATCCAAACCCATTCTAAGCCCAAATCAACCATCCTAAACCTTAGGAATGCATGCCATAACACCATACAAGCACACCCAAGCTCAAAAGCAAGACCCAAAAGAATCATACACATACACATACATACACAAATGGGTGAATACCCAAAAACGATTTTTAGATGTGTTCCAGCAGTAAATTCATTCAAATACATGTAAAAAAGGGGTCCTAGAACTCACACAAACAACATCGAGAAGTAGAACTTTAATTAGACCCGCTACACTTTGATTTTGCACACTTGAATCCACCCGAACTAAGATTTTCTCTCTTTTTCTCCCTTTTTCTTCTCCCCTCCTTTCTTGGGCTGAACTTTTGGTGGTGTGGGGGAGGGTGTGGGCTGCCCTCCCCTCTTATTCCCCATCCATCCAAACTTTCTCATGTTTTGGCAAGTTTGGTCCCCCGACTTTGGACTTTATTTCTTTTTCTTCTTTCGTCGGCTTCAAAGAAAATATCCGGGTGTTACACTTTTACACCTTCCATGGTTGGAATGTCATTTCCAAATAGTAGGATGTCATCGACATACAATACTAGGAAAGTGGTGATGCTCCCACTAGCCTTCTTATATACACATGCTTCATAAGCATTTTTGATGAACCCAAATTTGATTATCTCTTCATCAAAACAGTGATTCCAACTCCGTGAAGCTTGTTTCAATACATAGATTGATTTCTTTAACTTGCATACTTTGTTAGCATGTTTTGAGTCGACAAGACCTTGAGGCTGAACCATATAGAAATCTTCCTCAAGATATCCATTTAGAAAAGTGGTTTTGACATCCATTTGCCAAATCTCGTAATCATAATGAGCAGCTATGGCAAATAATATCCTAATAGACTTTAGGATTGCAACCGGTGAGAAGGTCTCATCATAATCAACTCCTTTAGTATGAGTGAAACCTTTTGCTACAAGCCTAGCTTTATAAGTATCCAAGTTTCCATGCATATCGGTTTTCTTTTTGAAAACCCACTTACTTCCAACTATCTTGGAGTTAAGAAGTGCTTCAACCAAGTCCCACACTTGGTTGTTATACGTGGATTGCATCTCAACGTTCATGGCTTCAAGCCATTTGTCACAATCCAAATTGGACATTGCATCACGATAGGTGGTTGGTTCATTGGAATCTACCACATAGCATCCATCTACGAAAAATACATATCATTCTCAACATCCTCATGTTGAGTGTTAGTATCAACCAAACATGTAATGGTTTATGGTTCTTGATCCTCATCAAGATTCACAGTTCTACTGCTAGTTCCTTCCGTAAGGAACTTAGCTTCTAAGAACTCAGACTTCTTAGCAACAAACTCCTTTTGTTCCAATGGATCATAGAAATAATATCCCATAGAAATAATATCCCATAGAATATCTAGGATATCCAATGAAGATAAACTTAGTGGAACGGCTTTCTAGCTTCTTTGAGGTGGTAGTCTTAACATAAGCCTCACAACCCCATACCTTTAAATATGACAGTGATGGAACCCTTCCATGCCATATTTCAAAAGGTGTCGTTTCCACTTTCTTGGTTGGGGCCATATTCAAGATACGGGCCGTAGAGAGCAAAGCGAAACCCCAAAATGATAGAGGCAGTGAGCTTCTAGCCATCATATATCGAACCATATCCAATAGAGTTCG
>BJCM01085686.1:0-22917 GCA_018326385.1 Flaveria bidentis
CACGACTAAGGTGATCAAAAGTTTTCAAAGTTAAAATGATCATGTCTGAGATGATCGAATGCTCAAAATATTTAATCAAAAGTTAAATGGGGTTAAATGTCAAATGGTCATAAAGTCAAAATCATGAGTATGATCCATTCGCACGACTGGACCATGAGTATGGACCAATCGTACGATTGGACCATACTTATGCACTAGACAACTGAATGGAGCATGAGTATGAACCATTCACACGAATTGCCTACATGATTGAGCCAGTCGCCCGAATGTAGTTGTCCGAATGAGTCAGTCGCCCGACTGAAACCCAATCGGCCGACTGAATGTGATCGACTGAACCAATCACACGACTGAGATCCAATCGCCCGAATGAAAAGAGCGAATGGATCCAGTCGCCCGATTGAAACCAGATTCAGTATAAATAGGGCTATAGTCGATCGCATATACTCATCACTCCTCATTCGCCCTAAAATCGCCTATAGTACCATTACTCTGGCAAATTTTCCTCTGACCTTGCTTGACTTAAAATTTATGTATTCTGACGATTGCTGGTGTTTATACAGGTACAATGCGGTGCAATCCACCCAAATCAAAGTCGATTTGTGCCCTAAATTCCTAATTTCGGCCCTAACAAAGAACCATGACTTATTTGGATTAATAAACTAATAAACCTAAGAAAAATGTTGAAATCAAGGTCATTAGGTGCTAAGTAGGGTGATTGTGAGTCTAATGAACCAAACCACGATGTTTAATATTAAGATTTGCTCAAAATTTGAATTTCAATCGAACAGACAGTATGTCATGCGACTGGACACCCGGATGAACTACAAGCGCACGATTGAGCTCGACGAATGACTCAGTCGGCCGAATGAACAAGGCTTATGAGCTCAGTCGGCTGACTGAACCAGTCGAAGGCTCAGTCACCCGATTGAACTCAGTCGCATGATAAGTCACCCGACAGTATTCAGTCGCATGATTAGGTCAAACGACTGAACCCAGTCGTATGGTTCAATCACACGATTGAACTAGACTGATCTCAAACAGGTTAATTTGAAATGGTGTCTGTTGTGTGATGATCTAATTTGTATGCTTCTTGTGTTACAGATTCATGGCAGATCATTGGATCACAAACACCAAGCACAATATTTGTGCTCATTTGGACGCCACTACTCAGAATGCTGCCGAGTTTGCTGGCATTATTACATTCCTTAAGAGATCACGGATACACCAAGCCATATCTATTCCATGCACTCCCTACAGGTCTATGCAGCAGGCCTTCTGGGAGGGTGCATCAGTTGACAGATCTAGTGATCCCTACTACATCAGGAGTACCATCTTTGGGCAAGACACAGAGGTGACAGCTGTAGATCTTAGACGCGTACTGGACCTGGGTGATGATGTTGCTCACCCAACCAGGCTACACCCTCTAACTGTGAGGGGATGTTTCCTTAGGATGAAGTACTTTGGGGACATCAATGCAGGTGTGCTAAACAAAAGCAACCTATGTCCCCAGCTCAAGTACTTGGCACACGTCATACTGAAGTGCATAGCTTTGATAAGGGGTGGATTTGATGATTTATCATACCAAATCCAGAATGCCTACATGGCACTGGTGCAGAATCACCCCTTCAGCTTCTCCAACATGATATTCTCATACCTGATCGAGAATCTTGAGGCAAAAGGCAACGAGGGATTTTTCATGTACCCAAGGTTTCTTCAGATGATTATCAACGAGAATCTACCTTCTTTGCCTAAGGAGAGCCATGATGAGGTATCACTTGAGGTGATGGATGACACTACCCTGGGCCGCATGAAGGTGTACAGGGGGAAGCAGGTTAAGCCCCCTGTGAAAAGACTGTTCGGGCACTTGGCCAGGGAGGAGTACGTGGCGCCTGCAAGGCGTAAGTGGCGCCACCAGGAGAGTGATTCTGATGTAGAGCAGATTGCTCTTCCATCTGATGACTCCGATGATGATGATAGTGGCGCTGGTGGAGACTCTGGCCCCGCTACTTCTAGCGCCACCACTACACATGTTACACCTCCACCACCCACTCATGGAGATGCCATGACAGCCAGTTTTCATCAGGATTTCTGTCCTCCTGATGAGGAGGAGGAAGAGTCTCTGGTGCGAACGATGGGAAGTCATGTCATAGCCACAGAGAGAGGTATAAGGGCGGTTGGTAGACACCAAGGGGAGTCCAGGGATGTTGTTGCTGCTGATTCAGATCCCTCATATACCCTGGACCCACCCTGCAGCCAAGGGGGAGCCACAGTGCCCAAAGGCACAAGGAAGAAGAGAATGGCTCACCCCTATGGCAAGAAGGGGAAGAGATTGAAGTTCACCTTGACCTCTGCTACAGCCATAGCACTACTTCCACCACCACCACACTGCCACCATTCCACCTGCCACTACTACTACCACCTCACACACCACCACTAACACAACCACTCCACCACTTACCCACATCACATCCACCACCACTACAGCTTACCCATCACTACCCACACATATACCACCTCCCATATTCACCACTGCCACCACCACCATGACTAGCCACCAAGCAGGACCATCATATCACCCATCTTTTCCCTTAGGATCATCTCTACCTCCTAGTGGGGTAGAGGAACAGCTTTCAGCACTAAATCGTATGGTGCTGAAGCTGTTGGCTGCCGATGACGAGAAGACTGCTCAGCTCCGACAGCTAGTGGAGCTTACTGCTGCACAATCACAGCAGATCTCTCAGCAGGCACAACAGATTGAGGAGCAGGCTCAGCATATGGCTGCTCAAATACAAGAGATTGCCCAACTCAAAGAGCAGAACGTGCTATCCACTAAGAAGATCGAGGAGTTAGAGGACGCCAAAAGGACCATCATGCTCAAACTTAAGGGCACAAAGGTTGAGCCTCTGAAGATCCGAGAGGGAGATGGTGATGATGGTGATGATGATGATAGTGATGATGATGATGATGGTGATGATGATGAAGGTGATGATAAAAAAGATGACACAGAGGATGGATGAGATGATGACGAAGGAGGAGTTCCATCTACTTCAGGTGCCCAAGAAGCAAGTGAGTGGCGGACCAAAAAGAATCAAGATCAGGGTGCCTCGACATCAGCCCAACAACAGAGGAACACATGATTTAGGAAAAATGTAATGCATATATGTTTATGTAATTTAAATAATGTGTAATTGAATATTGTATTAAACTTATGTCCATGAATGTTTATGTATATATTTAATGTTTACTGTCTTGATTATTTACTAATGAATGATGTATTACATGTTTTAAATCAAGCAGATCCAAACTATCAACGAGATGAATACGATGTTGCTCCCCTACAGCAGATCCAGACTCAGTTCATTATGATACTTGATCCGCAAGGGATTGTCAGGAGGTTAGTGAGCTATGCTCCCGAAAAAGGAGAAATTATTCATGACCTCACTGATGAGCAACTGGTAGAGATGTTCCAGTTAAATCCGGATGAACTGGTTAAAGATGCTCCTACCTTCGATGTTGCTAGTGATGACGAGCTCAACGATGTTGATGAGATAGAGATTGAAGACGTCACAGCATAACACTATCCTGAATATACTGATCGAGAGGGAAATGTGGTTTCTGATATTGGAGATACACTCGACAGTGACATGTATGCTAAACTGGATACGATGGAGAGGGAGACCAAGAAATTAGAAAGCCAAGCCCATGCCTCAAACGCTAATGTTGAGACCAAAAAGCTGAGTGGACGGCTTTTTTTGTAGAGATCCGTGCCCAACACACAGCGCCAAAACCGAGTGCCTACACCAAGCTCTACAAAGTAAAGAAGCATCTAAAGGTGTCTGGCAAGATCATAGTGTGGGCTTACTTTGAGGTTATAAATGTAAATGCCATGAAGTGGGAGAAGGGAATCGAGTACTTCAGATTTCCACATGATCTGAAGACTTTCCCTGGTTTTGAGCTCAACCAGTTGGCACGCCTGAACCTGTTGTATGCTGATCCCAGGAAGATGTCAGGCTGGTTTGAAGCTGCATTGAAGAAAGAATACCACACTCAATGGGTTAACTTCAAGCCTCAACAACCTACGAGATACATTCGAAGGTCGGATGTGGACCCAAGGACTGGGAAACCCAAAGTGGTGTTGAAGTGGAGTCCTCCGCGTACTATGTCAAAGACCCCATGAGGGAAATGCCACAGGACTAATAGAGACCATCCGGGTATTTGACCCAATATGGGTAACTAACCTGTCAGCTAGTGATGTTTATACTTTATACAGGTGGCCATTATTCTATGATCTGCAGGATATCGTACAGGCCCTCCAGTTTCAGAACGTGATAAGACTCTGTTTTGCTTTTGAGATACATGCTGGAGTCACAATCGAGGAGAGGCATAAGAAGTTTGACGAGCTAATGAAGGATGCCAGACAATGATAGAAACTAGGTCCAAGGGGGAGTTTGTTGATACATATGTACCTAGTTTATAATCATAATGTAATATGTCTGTCATGTCCTAAATGTAAATGAAATATGTGACTTGAATGAAACAAAATATGTGATTGATGATCTTAATGTTAAATGTTTCAATGTATGTTTGAATGTTTATTGTTAATTAACGCATATTGAATTAATTATATAGGTTTGTGGTTGTTTGAATAAATCTTAGTAAAGTAATGATTAAGAAACATATTCAAACTTAGTCGTATGAAGTTTTCATGCGAATGGCCCATGCTAATAGACCATACACATGAACAACTTCATGCTAATGAACCAATCGCACGACTGAACCAGGAGACTGGATCTGTCGCACAATTGTGACATGAGATTGACTCAGTCGTGCGAATGAATCAACCGCATGACTCAGTCGCACGACTGAACCATGCTAATGGTTCAATCCAAAAATGAGAAACCCTAACCTATAAATACCACTTAATTCATGGAAAAACAAAACACTTCGAATACCTACGTACTAAATCATACCCTAGTCGTCCAAAGACTTCTTAGAACCTGTTCCATGTTCATAAATCGCACTAGATCGATTTCCATTCGTTCTTAATGTTTATATTCAATCTAAAATTGATTCTACATCCGTTCTCACTGATTGGATCGCCAATCAAATAGGATTCCACACTATTTGAGTTGGTATACACGTAAATCAGTTAGTACTCCGTCCCGTACATGATCCTAACACTCTTCGATGCTCTTTGTGAGTTCTATGATGGTAATTATGAGTTGGTAAAAGACAAGGGTATTCAAGCTATAAAAGAGTTTAACTCCTTTGTGGGATACAAGAACGAGAGTCTCACTCATCTTACAAACCGTTTTCTGACAGTTTCCAGCACGTTGAAGAAATATGATGAGAAACTTTCCAACAGTGAGCAAGTTAATAGGTTGTTAGACTTTCTCCCACCTTACTTGAGTTTACAGGAGAGGATGTTAAAGAAGGAAAGAGGTTTCACTAACTACAAGCTTATAGACATCATTAATAAGCTTAAATCTTTCGACTTAGACATGAAGAGAAGGGAAATTAATCAAACCATGATGCCTACATCTGGTTTCACTCAGAATGTTGAATTATTGTCTTAAGTTTCAAGCTCTTCAATCCAGGCATCTCGACAAGGTGGAGTGAATACTGGTTATTATACTTGTGGTAGTGTTAGTGCTGGGAGAGATCAAGCCAACTCGAAAGAAAATGCTGAAACATTAGTTCCCTTCGAAATGATGGCTCTCTTTAGTATGTTTGTACAGAGTTATGAGGCTTTAGTGGCTAGAAAGTTGAAAGGTAAAGGAATGACAATGGAGGATATGTATAAGGTGGATCTTGAAGATCTAGAAGAGACTGACATTCAGGGGCAAATGGCGATGTTGACTCTTAGAGCCCGAAGATTCATGGAGCGTACTAGAAGGAAGAATTTTTAACTCCAAATTAGGATTTGATAAATCTAAACTGAGGTGTTTTAATTGCAAACAGTTGGGACACTTCTAATGAGAATGTCCATTACCGATTGTCACTGATCCTAGTAATTCAGGAGTCCCAAGACTGGTTTCAAGCAGGAATAAAGAAGAAATGAAACAAAAGAAAGAGAAAACCTTGATTTCTAATTTTGATTGGAGTGCAAAAGTTGAAGAGACGAGAGAAGAAATTAACCAAGCGTTGGTGGCTAATATTGTGGAAGAGAAGAAGAAGGTGTGCAGTGAGGATGAATTTGATCTGTTCAAAGAACGTAGAGATGAAGTTAAAGTATCTTTCAAGGTGAAAGATGCTACTGCGGAGTGTATTAAAATGGAAAAAGTTACTACTTTGGATGATGAAAGGGTGATAGAAAGTAAGGATGAGAATATACAAAAGGAAGGAAGTTAAACCACGGAGCAAAGTAATGGAAAAGATGATATTGCTACCACTATTGAGGAAAACAAGTTGAGTACTCCAGTGTGCCAATATGCGAAAGCTTTAGTAGCAGAAAAGTGATAATGGGACTTCCTTATGAGGTAATTCTAGACATTTGTTCTTCAGCATGCAAAATTAGGTTATTTGGGGTATACAAAGCAAATCGCCTGTTAATTGATAAGGAAAAGGATTTAAAACGAATTAATGAAGAACTTAAAATAAAGAAGTCTAAACATTTTTTTAAATTAAATGAAGCTTTGAAAGAAAATGATTATTTAAAAAGAATAGTTTTGGAAAGAAATGTTGAAATTAACACTTTGACTAAAAGGGTTGCACATGCTGAATTTGAAACAAGCAAACTTCTAGTAAAAGCTCGATAAATGGACAATATCTGGGATGAAACATGTTGATTTTTGCAAATCCCAAAGGGGGGCTAGGATTAAAACAGGTTTTGGATATGACAATGCTAAAGTTTATCCTCCTCCTAGTACTTACTGTTATTCACCTATGCATATTCCTCATCCTTCTAATGATTGATCATAATAGATACTAACTGTATGTCTGCAGGTTTAAAAGGTGTGAACACTAAGCATGTTCATGAGGAGTATGGTTATGCACCGACTAGCGGGCTTGGATGCACTAGGCTTAGTACACCTGAATTTCAACATTCTGTCTTAGATCATAAATCTAGTTTAAATTTTGTTTTTATTCTAAATCAATCTGTAGCAGACAATTTCTCATCTTTTTCAAGTGATGTTTCTATTTCCTCTTTAAATAATGTGCATTGTAATGATGATGCTTCTTCTATTTGCGTTGATGTTGTAAATGATCCCACTTTGAAGAGTGACGAGAAAATTAAAAGTAATTGTTTTGAAAAATTCTTTTCTCACCCTATCCCATCTTTTACCCCAACTAATATTTCTTTATTAAGTAAAAAAGTAACGTCATCATCAGAGGCAAGTATAAGTGGTACATGTACTACGTGTACTTCAGATGAAAACTCATCTTCTTTTGTAAATAATCATTCTTTTTTAAATAAAATCAGACCTAGAGACATGTATGAGACTTATAGTGATGTTGATTCTAGATTGTCTGAATCTGATGTGGAAATATACATTGATAAAATATCTACCGTGTTGCATAACAGATCTAGATTAAAATCACATTGTTTTCAGCGTGGTAAAAATGATCATGTAGTTAAGCACTGTCTTGAGCTACATCATAGAAATATTAATAGGAATTCATTTGGGAGTAGATTGACTCATTTGGTTAATAATTTCTTTTATACGAATCCAATCTATCCAAAACCCAAAGTTGTTCAAACTTGTGTTCCAGTTTCACTTGGTTAATTTTTTCTTTGATATTTTTGCAGGAGTCATCCACTAAAGATGTAAATAGTGTATGGCATGTTGATAGTGGATGCTCCAATCACATGACAGGGTTAAAGGATTTATGGAACAATTATCAAATAATAAATAGAGGATATGTCGCATTTTCTGGCAACAAGAAAGGAGAGAAAATGATTGGTCAAGGAGACGTTTCTAATGGATCTCTTACGTCGGAGAAAGTCAACTATGTACCTGAACTTGCCTTCAATCTGTTGAGTGTCTTTCATATTTGTGGTAAAGACATTTCGGTGTTATTTAATTCCAATGAATGTCTCTTTCTGAAATCAGAGAATGATATTCTAGAAGAAATGGTGCTTATGCGGTCTCCGAGAAAGAAGGATACATATCTTCTTGAGATGGGTTCGAGAGAGTCAACGTCTATCGTGACTTGTCTTCTTTCCAAAGATTCTACATCTGAGTCCTTCCTATGGCATCATAGATTGGTCCATGTTAATTTCAAAAATATAAACAAATTAGTTAAAAATAATCTTGTTTGGGGATTACCTTTAAAGGACTTTTTAGTGGTTGAGAAATGTATGGTATGTGCCAAAGGAAAACAATATAAGAAACAACATAAACCAAAAATTGAAAATAGTATATCTTATCCCCTCGACTTGTTACATACTATTTTGTTTGCCCAATCAGTGTTAAATCAATTGCTAAAAAATCTTTTTGTCTTGTGGTTACAGATGATTTTTCCAGGTATTCCTGGGTGAGATTTCTTGCCCATAAAGGAGAGGCTGCTGAGGAGCTGTAGAAGTTAATTCTTTCTATTGAAATGATAAGCAAAAGGAAGGTTATGGCGATTAGAAGTGACAACGGTACCGAATTCAGGAATCAAATATTTGATTCTTTCTGTGCTGGTAAAGGAATTTTTAGACAATTCAGTGCTACGAGAACACCTTAGTAGAATGTTGTTGCAGAAAGAAAGAATCACACTCTCATTGAAGTTGCTCGTACGATGTTGATTAAGTCCTCTTCACTCATCATCTTTTGGGTAGAGGCAGTAAATTATGCTTCATATCTTCATAACAGAATGCTGATTGTTAAAGACAGAATGAAGACTCCTTATGAACTGTTTCATAAGAGGAAGATAGTTGAGAGGAGGTCATGCTCACTAATCAGGAAGTTTTTTAGGCTTATAGGTCCATGGGATATGAGGTTCCTTATTTTGGTACGAGAAAGGAAATCAAAAAGTCCTTTCTCTCCAAGGAGTGGAGATATATTGCCCATATGTTTATTATGTGCTTAGATCACCGAAAAGGTGGAACAGGTGGGTTAAACCTTGACTGGGCTAAAGTCATGGTTATTTGTTGTAGAGGGCAGAAATCCAACATTGCCAAACTTATCTTTGATTGCATGGCTGAGAACGTGATGGCCCTAAAGAAAGACAAATGGTTGGTGTATCCAAGATTTCCCAATTTCCAAGACATGGGGAGATCAAGAGACTGGTACCGATGAAGACGCATATATTCGCTGACTGTTGTGCAATTAGGCATGACTTCAGTGGAAAGATTACTCATTTATGGGAGAATATGTACCCTCTAGAAAGATATAAAGAGGTATGTAGTCAAAAAGGGAGATAATGAAAATGATGTGATTGAGATGTTGAAGGAGGAATGGTTTGTGAAGGAGAAAGAGCCTGAGGACTTAACTCCCTTATTTCAAAACATACAAAGGATGAGTAAGAAAGAGGCTGATAAGAAAATCATTTGTTGGAAATACAACCCCGGCCTCAAGATGTGCATGATAAAGAGGAGAAGGGGTGGGATTACTTATCTACACAAGAGGAAGGCTTTTAAGACCTTTCTAAAATGGGATTTAAGAAGCTTAGCAGTGTTGCCACTACTTGATTCTCATCTTAGTGAGAGAGCAATGATACTTGAGAAGGAAATTAAGAATGTAATGAATGATAATTTTGAGTCATTCAGGTTTATGAAGGCAGAAAGAAGGTCATCCAAAAAGGATAAGGATTGGGAAACAAGTAAAGGAAGGTGAAACCCCCAAAGACCATGAACAGGGTTAGACTGTTGGATTCCCTCCCCCTGTAACTAAAAAAAATTGTGCACTGGTTCTACTACAACAATACTGGAGAGGCGGTGATCAGGGTGAAGAATGGGATTGAGTATAGGATGTTTGATGCAATGGAGTTGTTCACTTTCTATGATGAAGACATGTCGGTACTATGTGACAACCACATTAAAGTAGGAGCAGGGGAGGAGACTAGGAAAGAAGCAAGTCTATTTATGACTGTTGCTAATAAAATGAAAAGATTTAGGGTAGAGGTGAAAGAGTTGGCTGAGAAGGTGAGAGCGGAAGAGGAATTGAGCATGGATGTGCATGATCTTATAAAGAAATTTTCCAAGGCTAGTGCAAGTGCCAAAGAAGCTAATGAAGCAAGAGCTGACCAAGAGAATCTGTGGCTAAAGCTTCCGAGGAAGATACTGCAGGAACAACAAAAGAATTATTAGAGGCAGCGAGAGAGACTGGAGTTGATCAGATAAATTAAGATTAATGAAGTCAGTAAGGTCCAACCTAGGGGGAGTATTGAAGATAATGTATAGGTTGGACATACCTTAGATTAGATTATGTTTATATTCTTTTATAATAGGTTTAATGTTAGTTTACTTTTCTATGTTGATTAAGTAGTATAGTTTTTCTACCCAACGAAACTATGAGTGAAACTGTAGTTTCACTCATAGTCAGCTGATAGTTTCACCCTAGCAAAACTTTTAGGTCTGTCGGGTGAAACTATATCTTCGGTAGAATAGTTTCGCTGGTAGCGAATCCGTCAGCGAAACTATCATTTCTATATATAGTGTTGATCTTGTTCATTGTTGGGTATCCTTGCAAAAACCCTAATCGAATATTACTGTTGCAAGAGCCTATTGTAAGCTTGTTCTTTACTGAAATACATTGACATTTGTTATCTTTGATTGTATTGGAACATTATTGCTTATATTTGAGTATATTATGGTTGTTCTTATTCATCATTGTGTTTTTTTGTTTGTTATTGTTTTTGATATTGAATGATTAAACATATCAGTTGTACTGAAATTCGATCTATTGGACCAACAGTATTGGAACATATCTGTACACCTTAATGTATTTCTAAAGTTTATAGATATAGTTCCTACTACTTAGAAATGAGATCTGATCTTGAGTCCTTAAATATCTTAAAATCTGATTTCAACATAGCTAAAAATGATTATAAACTAAAGATAGTGGACTTTAGGAAAACCATTTGAACTCTTAAACATGAGCATACAAACTACAGGACTCATATCAAAGATCTTGTAACGAAGTTGACTAAATGCCAGACTGAGCTTGTGATAAGCAAAGCCAGAGCAGAAAAATGTGTTCTTGAATAAGAGACCTTCAAGAACATAATAACCTCATCCTTGCATGCAAAATTTTGCTATCAAAATAAGCAGAGACTTGGATCTTGTGAGATAGCTCCTCCATACACAATCTTGTCTATAAGATCTCCTAGGTGTGGAACTTGTGAAGATGAGCTTCCTCTCATAGACCCCATGACTGAAGAGGATGAAGTAGAGATAGTGAAGAATGCCTCTAAGAAGAATTAAACCAGAGATTCTAAGAAGGGTCACTATCCTTCTGAGGAAAGTAAGAAGGTTAGGATGACAAAGTCCATGAGAAAGAACTTGATTAGGAAGAGCAAAGGGAAGGCAAAGAAGGCTCAAGAGATGAAGACCACCTTCAATTCCAAGCATAAACAAGTTTGTATCTCTGTAGGATTTAAGGTGATGAAGACTAAAGACACTAACTTGAACTCTAGTACCAGAAGTTCTAGATTATGTCTAACTCCTCCCAACAGGAAGAAGAAGGTTGATCAATTGTGAACCACTACAACATCACCTGAACCATCCAGCTCCAAAAGGAGTTCTCACCCTAAAGCAACTTCCACAACATTTGCATAGATGAAGATGAAGAAGGAAAGTGATCAAGTTCAGCTTTGTTCACAAAATAAAGCTCTTAGAAAGAAGAAAATGGATTGTGTCATGTGCGGGAGTACCTCTCATTTTGCTAGGATTGTCCTTACAATCGAAAAGGTACTATCCATATGACCAAGAAATAGACTTCTAAGAGTTTCAAGAACATTCATGCTTTGAAAGGAAAAACTTTTCCTCTCGGAAGCTCCAAAATGAAGATGAAGACAAGTGGAAAATTACCTTCAGAAAAAAATTTTGGTCTTGGAAGAAAGGACTACTTCCGAAGTACTAAAGTCTGTTGTAGTATTAGCAAGATCTTCCGAAGGTCCAGTCATCAAAACTTCCGAACTCAGCAAAACTTTTAAAGTATTGAAGGTTAAGTCTAAGCTTCCAAAGGTGGTATGGAAGATCAAGAAAGACCAAGTGACTGAAAGTTTTCCATCAACATCAGCAAATGATCCTCAAAACATGATTATACGATCTATTAGTGTTGCATTGTCTTCAACTTCTTTTGATAAGCCCAAGACTAAAGAGGATTGGGTTTCCAAATGTAACTAACCATCTCTTTTGTGTAGGAACAACTCAAGACAAAAAAAATGTATAGATCATTGATAGTGGTTGTTCCATGCTCATGAAAAGCAATAGCCCACTAATCTAGAAATTTAAAATATTGATGGAGGACTACTTGCTTTTAGTGGAGATGATAGAGGTTACATTAAAGGAAGGTAAACTTTGTCAAGTAGCTTGGATACACGATTTTGTTATCAGAGTCATAACATGCTCTTTACTAAACATGAGTGCATTGTTCTCAAGCCCTTGGTGGTCATTACTCAAGAGCATATCCTGCTCTGAGTCCCCAGGAAAGGGAACATGTATAAGATGGACTTACAAGAAACATCTCCTTCAAGAGAAGTTTCATGCTTTCTATCTAAAGCAGATAGTGAAGAGTCTTTACTTTGTCACATAAGAATGTGTCATGTAAACTTTAAGAACATGAATAAACTATTAAAAATGATTTGGTAACTGTAATGCCAAAGAAAGAGTTTACAAGTGATGACCATTGTGTTGCATGCCACAAAGGGAAGCAACACAGGGAATACATTTGGATCTCTTGCCCCCCAGTGTAATGAGTCTTGGTAGGAAGTCTTATTGTTTGGTGATCACAGATGAACTTACAAGATTCATTTGGGTCTTCTTTCTTAGAACTAAGGATGAGACCCCTGAGATTTTGAAGAATTTCATCTTAAAGATTAAGAATCAAAGTGATCACAAGGTAAAAACCATAAGATGTGATAAAGAAACTCTATTGAAGAACCAAATCCTTGATAAATTTTGTGATGAAAAGGATATTACATAACAATATAGTGCTCTCAGGACTCCTTAATAAAATGGTGTTACTAAGAGGAGAAACAAGACACCTATTAAAGTTGCAAGAACTATGTTTTCTGACTCTAAAATGGCCATCACCTTCTGGGTAAAGGCAGTCAACACTGCCTGCTATGTGCAACATAGAGTTTTAATAGTTAAGATACATGGTAAGAATCCTTATGAACTTTCTCAAAAGAGGAAACCTTTTATTGATTTACTCAGGTCATTTAGATATCCATGCACCATCTTGAATACCAAAGATCAAATTGCCAAGTTTGCTAAGAAATCAAATTATGGATATTTCATTGGATACTCTTCTTAAGCCAAGGCTTATAGAGTATACAATCTCATAACTAGAGTAGTTGAGGAGTCAGCCAATGTGACCTTTAATGAACAGACTAACAGTATAAATGGTTCTGGTCCTGATTGGCTATTTGATCTTGATTTAGTTACCAAGTGTTTTAACAAATATTGTGAGGATACTTTAGGGTCCATAGATATACTACCTACAAATGATTATGATCCAAGATTTGAGCTGAAAAGACCTTCAATATACACAATATCAGCTCAATTGTAACTAACCCTGCAAATAGAGAACCTATCAGCACAACAATATCAAATTCAGCTGATGCATCTGAAGGTGCCTTCAAATTCCAGGTTAGAGGCACAAAACTCAGATGTAGGAGCTTCAAATGTAGGAGAAAATGGTGATGTTGATTGTGATCAAGAATTTCTAGATGCTGATAATCATCCTAATGAAGACAACATCAATTATGTCACACACTCATTGGATCAAGTTTCACTTGATAAGTGTGCTGATGTGGTGGGAGAAACCTCAATGCTAGATCAAAAAATTTCTAATTTAGATCTCTCTAAATAACTGGTTGTGATTCATCAGCTAAGGATTCATAAGTCTCATCCTACCACAAACATCATTGGAGATGTTGATTCAGGGGTAAAGACAAGAGTACAGACCCATGATGCAAATATCTATCTTCACACTTATTTCTTATCCCAAATAGAGCCTAAGAAGATTGGTGAGGCTTTGAAGGATAGAAGTTTGGTTGAAGCTATGTAGGAGGAGCTACTTCAATTCAAAAGGCAAAAGGTTTGGAACCTATGTCCTCTTCCTCAAAGGAAGACTACTATAGGAACCAAATAGGTTTTTAAGAATAAGTAGGATGATAGAGGACTTGTCATCAAAATCAAGGAAAGACTAGTGCTTCAAGGATACACACAAGAAAAAGGAATTGACTACACATATATCTTTGCTCCTGTTTCAAGACTAGAAGCTGTTAGGATATTCTTAGCTTTTGCTGCATCCAAGAACTTCAAGGTCTAACAATTTGATGTCAAGTGTGCTTTTCTTTATGGAGTGATTGATAAAGAGGTGTATGTCAAACAACCACTAGGGTTTGCAGATCCTGATCATCCTAATGATCATCCTAATTATGTTTGCAGGCTTGATAAAGCTCTTTATGTGCTGCACCAAGCACCAAGGAATTGGTATGAGACTTTATCTTAGTATCTATGTTAGCATGGTTATAGAAGAGGTACTCTAGATTGAACTCTCTTCATCAAAGGAATAGGGAATGGCTTAATGCTAGTTCAAGTATATGTAGATGACAACATCGGGTCAACTAATCCAAAGCTCTGCAAATACTTTGAGAAGCTAATGAAGGAAAGATTTGAAATGAGCGCCATGGGGGAACTCAATTTCTTTCTATGAATCCAAGTAAAGCAAATTGAAGATGGCATCTTCATAAGTCAGTCAAAGTATGTTCTGGACATACTTAAAAGATTTAACATGACTAACTGTAAGGTTGCTAAGGCACCCATAGCAAGAAACCACTCCTTTGGTCCTGATCTTAAGGGGAAGTGTGTAGATGAACATCTTTACACGACTATGATTGGGTCTCTTATTTAACTCACAGCTAGAAGGCCTGATATCATGTTTGTTATATGTATTTGTGCAAGATATCAAGCCAACCTATTGGAGCATATATTGTCATATATAGTGTGTCGTCTCTTGTTGAATAGTCTAGGCTTAATGTAATACACCTGATATGTTGTAAACACATAAAACTGGGTCATTCGCATGAGCATTTGCGAATGAGACTCAGTCATACGACTAAGCCATGCTAATGGACCAGACGTGCGACTGAGAGATGCGATTGGCCATTCGTAAGACTGAACCATAAGTATGGTCCAGTCGCACGATTGAACCGTACGCATGGTCCAGTCGTACGATTGAACCATACGCATGGTCCAATTGCACGAATGGGCCTAGTCGCATCTAATATGGGCCAAGGGCTATATATACCAGTTTTAATGTGTAGAGAAAAAAGGTTTTGAGAGGAGTCTGCCCGGGGGCCTAGGTGTTGTCGGATGAGAGGGGATTAATCAAACTAGTCAAAGATATCATAAATGAACAATACGCTGATTTGTTTACCAAAGTTTTTTATGAACAGATATTTAAATATCTTGTTTAAGCTATTTTTAAGTTGTCTATTTTATCACTTACATAAGCCCTTATTTTACTTTGAAAAGAAAAATCTTTTTAGAAGACATTCATTAGATATTTTAAATTTTTTATCTTTTATCCTTCGGAAGATTTTTATTAACCTTTGGAAGAAATTTAAGTCTTCAAAATAAACAACAACATAAGAATATATACCTTCGGACAAAGCTTAACTTTTTTTTAAATATTTGTATGTTTTTAAAGAACAACTTTCTCCTAAAAGCAATTAATTCTCAAAAGTTTTTACCAAAACTTTCAAGTGTTAATCTTTTACGAAGCAAAATTTTCTAAAGTCTATGGAATATCTTCCGAAGCTATTTTGGTTTCGGAAGCTTTTCATCAAAACTTCCGAAAAGAAATTACCTTTGGAAGATTTTCGACTTCCTAGAAAACTAACTTTTGGGCAAAAGAAAACTACTTTTTTAGAGGTGAGACCGACATCTGGATTTCAATGTTTATCCTGTTTTATTAACTTTGTCTGAGATTCATTTCATGTATATACCCAATAGTACCCCCTTCTTTCATTATCTTCTTCCTCTATGCCTTTGCAAAACCTAAATTCACCAAGAAACCGCCTTTGTTCTTCATTTACTTCACACTTAAGCTTTCTCAAATGGCCACTAGAAATGGTGAATTACGTAAATGTTGAAAGTTGAAGAAGGATTAAAAGCCTATGAATGAACATTTGTGTGATTGTATGTATCCAGTTGGTATTTTAACATCCGGTTTTGATTTTCTATATCTGTTACAATAGTTTTAATCATCTTTGCTACTAAACCTAATTTGTTTATTTTGTTCTTGGATATTATGAGTAGCTAAATTTGTTATGCTACCCAGGTAATGGACGAAAAGTAACTAAATTGGTTATTTCGGATCTAGCTATACAATGTATGGATAATTAAGGGAATCTAGTTTGATTATAGTCTTCTGAATGTATATGCATGCTAATAACAATTTTCCATACTACTTGTTTATCAAACTTATGAATTTTAGTTGTATAGCTTTGTGTCTAGCAATTAAGGTTACAATCTAGGTTTGAACTTTGGTTTGAACAATTGTGATAGTTGATCTAGTGTGAGTTACCTATGAGGTAGACTTTATTTGTGTTGTTAAAGTTGTGTTCTATCAATTTTGAAATCACAAGGAGATAGGTTATTGATTTCATTTAGTTGCTAGATTGGTAAGGTTGGAATTACACGGGAGTGTGTTTTTGCCTAGTTAGCCTAGTTATTTGTGTTTTCTTGTTTTGATTATATTCAATTAGTATATTCATTTACCTTATTGAGTTGATGGGACCAACTCTTAGTGTAACGTGCCTATGAGGCCAGAAGAAGAATTAACATTAGGATCCTATAGTAACTCGGGTGTGGTTTTACTGTTCTTTAAGACTGTATGCGTCATACCATCTTTAGGAACATTTAGAAGTGTTGGTATGACATGTGTTGGCCTTAGAATCGATAACTGTTTCGCTTTGGTTGTATTCATAGATCTGGTGTCATTAGATCATTTAGATCCGAAATTAACTTGTTTATCAATTGGATACATGCCTAAATATTCTTTTCAACACTTTGGGTCAACTAGTTCCAATCATGAGTTAGTGATAGGATCCCCTTTCATTGACAATTATCTTCTCTTTCATCGCTAAATGTCTTCTGCATGTGGTCTTACATGATAACAGACACTATTAAGTCAAACCACCTCTAAGATGGACATCCATAACCATATACAATCATACTACATTATTTTTTTAGTAATTTAATAGAGATTGAAGATAGTAATTTTCAAGAATTGCATTCTTTTTCCATAAACAAAATAGACATGTATACAAATTATACAACAACTAAAGTTGCACTGAATTCAAAAGCAATCAATTTACATTTAGTTATGGAAACACCAACATCAAACAGTGGAAACCTTCATCATCTACACCTTATTCCAACAATCCTTTTGCTAAATTGATTCTTTAGAGCTTTTCTTAACTTGTGTTCAGGAACATCCTCCGGAAGCAAATCCTACCCTTCCTCCAGGAATATCATACACAACCGCCATCGTCTTCTGTTGAACATTGCCAAATATACCAATGTCGGTATCATCCCCATTTGGGGCAAAAGCTAAGCACACTTGTTCAACGCCATTTGGGTAAAGTATCCCTTGTGGTGCAATCTCCACATTTGTATTCCCACCCCAAAACAAGATTATCTTTGGTATTGTTATTGTGGTAAAATTGCTTAGATCATAACATGTATCAAGTATAGACAATGCTTTAGTTAACGGGTATTTCGTCATTTGCGCTCTAAATGTCTTACGTAGAGCCGAGTAGGCCGTAGGAGGGAACCGCGTGATAACTGTTCCCGAGTCTATGATCATACCTGATGTTTGAAACACAGTTGAACTTATTGGTAGTTTGGTTCCACCAACAGACATACCTAATAAATCAAGACCATAAAAAGTACTCCCTTGTGAGGTTGAGAATGGGGTGTACTTAACGTTGCTAGCAACTCCACCACTTCCAAACGTTAAGTACCCCGTGGAACTTGGTCTCGATGGGAGACAATACGAGAAAACTTTCCCGTATTTAGTTGCGGTTTGCGACACAATGGACAACTTTGCACGGCCTAGTCCTATCAACCCTGCAGCACCACCAAAGAGTCCTTGGTTGTTTTGACCACACCCAAAATAGAAGTCTTTAATTTCATCTTTTTCAGTTAGTGTAAGTTTCTCTTTTCCAAAGAATCCAACTGAAAAAGATTGATCACCATACTGAATGCCATACACGCATGTCGAGGCGCTGCAACCGGGCGTGTTCCCGGTTGCGGCGGTGAGGTCAGAGCAATAAGTTGAGGTGCATGAAATGTTGCTATATGTGGTTGACGAGGAGGGTGTAAATATGGGTTCCTGTTGGTTATAACATGATCTTGCACATGGTTGGCATTGGGTCCAAGTTAGATCACTCCCAGTGTCGAAAATTAGCGAAAGGTCTTTTTTCGGTGTGCCTAGTCCAACAGTTACAATGTAGTTACCGGATCCGATTGTGCTACCGGATTTTGCAGGGAGAGTGGTCTTGGACCCGAGTGTGTCTTTTTTCCCGGTGTTGATGGCTAACCGATACCTGATCGAGTCGACTCTGGATTGATCATGGCTAAAGATTTCTTCCACACTCAAGGGTTTAACCATATGTTCATTCAACTTGGAACATGGTCCATGTTTGTGAACTACTTCTAGTGATCCACTTTTTTTGCCACCTGGTTCATGGATTTAGATATTATTTAGTAAATAATTATTACTTAAAAGAAAAATATCAACTGTTATTAGCATGCTACAACTACAAATAAAAAATAATAGCAAAAAAAATTATCCTGATTTTACGATATATGTAGCGATAGTTTTGTGATAGTTGATGAAGAGTGAACATTAGAAATTAGATCAATAAAAAAAATAATCTATATTAATAAGAATAATAATTCTTTTATTCTGTAAACATATTAACATATTATATGTTAGAAAGGAGGTTTGGGTCACCAGTATGTTTAAAGCTACGAAAACCATATCATTATATACCGTAGACACATGTATATAATAGGGCGCTCATTATTTGTATACCATCAATAAATAAATTTATAGGAGTTAAGATAATTAGAATTAAAGAAAAAATAGATTGAGATAAATAACCAATCTTTTTATCTTAAGTTTTTTCATTGAAGTAATATATACATGTGTTTCGTGATTCTTGTGACTTTTAACATACTATTGTTTATTAAAAAATAAGATAAGATGAGTAGGCACCCACATCGGTTGGTATAATATATGCATAAAAGAAAATGACATTGACTTAATAATTTAACGGCGACTTAGACTGATACGTTTGTCTTTTAGAAAACGAGATAAACAATATTAGGATATCCTTGTTTTCTTATATGAGACTTGTTATTTGATATTTAGCTAATATTCCGAACAAAACCAACCAAACAAAGACAGCTTATTCAACTTATTATATGAATATGAATAAAAGGCAGGCTCCTTTCCATGTGAATCTTCAATAAAACTAAATCACAAAACCAAAACTGTGTTTTACATTTTTGTTCTCAAGTGACTCTATATTATTGTTGTCCATGTGTTAATGATATTTTTTATGTTCAAAATCATATTAAGTATTCAATTTGTCTATGGTTTTTTCTGTAAATAGTCACCAAGAAGTTATATCCAATATGAAAAATATTCTATCACAGATCAATAGATATTACATGGAGCATGTGCATTGGAGTTTGAAAAATATATAAAAATAAGTAGATTTTTAAAAATATGAATCAATAACAAAAGTTTCAATGGTGTTCAGATAGTGTAGTGTGTAAAAGTTTAGTGTTTTGAAGCATCACGGTAACAAAGATTAAATAAACTACAATATATAATAATTGCGAAGAATCCACCGTACCAAAGATACCATAGCTGTTTAATCTTAATTATGATTGTTATTATATAGTTTGATTGATCTCATCTTATTTTTTATAAATAATGTACCTTTGAAAGGAAAGCCCCACCAATCAAACTTGTCTAAATGATGCTTCTCTTTTAATCATTTCATTTTCCATACAAGAACTCTGGTAATATACTCATATCAAGTAAGTTAGATCTTTTTGAATTTAAGTTTTCAAACAATTATGTTTGTTTTAATTTCTATAGCATCTACATATACTTGATACTTCCATTGAACTAAACCAGTGATATATTTATCTTGTGGTGGAACATTTGATTTATTGAGTTTTTTCTCTTAATAATGTGTAGAAAACATGTACTCTTTTTAAGAACCATAACATATTCATGAAAAATGATATAAAATATCAACAAATCTTACCCATCTTTTTAAAGTTTAATGATAATGACATTAAGAAAATATCTAATAAATATTTAATTACCAACCTAAAATAACATTTTATTTCGTGGAATAAACATAATATAGATTGGTAGTTAATGGAAGTGTGTGGGCATTCACTATCCTAAAGTCCCAATAATCTCATCATGGTGTTTTCCTAATTAGCCATCCCGGGGTCCAATAAATTTCTTTCATGAAAGAGACTTTGAAAGATATTAACTTATTTTATAAGAAAGAAAAATAACACAGTCATTTGCTGTCATTTACATTATTCTAATTCCACTTCACAATTGATTTACATCAATTTATCATAAGCGGAGCTCAAATCGTTAACCTTAAGAAAGCTTCACCACTTTAAATGTAAATGATTATATTATTTGAACAAACCATTCACATGCATAGAATGAACCCTTTACATTAAAAAAAAGATATGCCCATCTATGTTAAAACCTAAATGCTATTATACTAAACTAGATGAATTAAATTAAATGAGATGGTTGGTCATACCTATTTAGACAGTGAAATATAAGATTTATAGTTAAGAGTTTGCATTAATTAGTTGACGGGTCACATCTGTGGTCACTTTTCATTTAATCAAATCGTCAAGAACTAATGAATTTTCATGATTTGTGACAGAAAACTACTTTATATCAACTTTTTAACAAATAGTTAAACCAAAATTTTACCACTTATAGTGAATTCATTGCAAACTATTAACAAAACTAATATTAATCACTACAAGTTTCTCCACATGTTATAAAGAAATTCATCTACATAAAATTTAAGAATTAACAAAGGATCACACGAAGCAATATAAAAGGTTTAAATAAGTAACATAAAATAATTCACTGGTTACAAAGCTGTGAGCTTTTAGTAACGGCCGACATATACACGGGAAAAATTCCTTGTTGAAAGTTGCAGTCAGCTGGAAATAAGATATACCATTTAATTCAGTATCCAAAAATGTAAGATACAAAATAAGATTTAATCTAAAGACATGATCTTGATGTGTTAAGTAGTACCGTGATCAATCTAGTCTTTAGATATCAATCTAACTATGTCACTGGCAATCATCCTTATATTCACAACCAGGCAATGATTAAAAACTAATACAGGATTCATTTATTTTTCATAGTTTATATTTCTTAAATTATACACTACATACACATATATATTTATATAAAGTGGTAGTTTGTTAAGAGGCCGTAGGTTGTCCAGATTTATTAGAAGTATCTGATGAACACATGTTAGCTCATGTGCTTAGAGTAATAAGATGGTCACTGTGGACATACAAAAGCCAATCGATAATCCCATACTGTTTCGATTTACCGAACGTACGTAGGAGGTGATCTCACATAATTAAGTACACACACTTGCACCAACAGTATATGAGAGGTGATCTTTTAGGCATACACCAACAAATTTAATTTTTGTAACTATTTTTACCCTTAACCAATTTAATTGGTATATGTTAAAAATAGTAAACTTTCTATAACTAAGACGTTTGAGGTATCAACCATCTTCACAAGTCCGAATACATAAACAAAATTACATATATACATATACATATAAACACACATACATATGCATGTATGTATGTATGCACATATACTATATAATTAATTTAAGCATATAATTGCGATATCAGCATAAACATATGCATTTATTACTTTTACTACATTTGTTCAGTATTACATACAAATATTTATACTATTGAAAATGCCTCCAGAGAGAGGGAGAGAGTTTGAAATAGAAAAACTAACCAATAGCGGAAGGGTTACAAATAGAAGATGGTAAAAAAGAACTTTGTTGAATGGTATGAAAGTTGTGTGCCTCCAAAGTAAGTTCTTTTCTTGCAACAACCAAAACAAAGAATAAAGAGCAGCAAGAAAGAAATAAGATGAGAGAGATGGATGATGCCATTTCTCCTTTCTCAATGATGATTCACACACTCCCTCGCACACCTTTATTTATAGCCATTATGACCTCATATTTTAAACGTACATATCTGACCTCTTTCAATTTACATGATGGAATATTATAAATAATATGTATGTATCTATGTCATTAATCAAACACTTCCGTACAAGTACTAAAAACAAGTTAATGAACATATAAAATTCAATACTAGAGATATATATGCTTCGAGAAAAAAGAATTAAAACAAAAATACCTTGAATGTCAAATAAAGTAATTGTTTGCTATCTTAACTTATGATAAAATACTAACTATGAATATCTTTTTTTATGTTGTCCATATAATTGGCACGTCTGGATTACTAAATGCCGCTACATCATTTAGGATATATAAGAAATTATAAATGATAAATAATGAAGAATTAGAATTATAAAATTATAATTTAAAATATGATATAATTAAAAATCTTATAATTTAGTAAATCTTAATAAATTATTAGCATAAGAAGAGTTACATTATTTATAT
>BJCM01085690.1:0-44121 GCA_018326385.1 Flaveria bidentis
AACCTCCTTTATTTCCAGCAAAGGAAACATGTCCTCCTTTAATCTGTTTGACGTTTGAGAGGAGTGACAAGTTCCTGGTCATGTGCCTAGATGCTCCACTATCCATAATCCAAGTGTTTGTGATAGCACTATAACGAACACCCTGCACATTCAAAGGAAATGATTAGTGAAGGTTTGGGACCCAAGCCTTAACTAGCTTGGGTAACCCAGAGAAATCACACATCATAAATTCAACCCACTGTACATTTGATGGCGAGGGCATATCATTTTCTTACTGCTCCCAGTATCAGACATTGGACTTGACTTTTCTTTCCACAAAACAGTTTTGTGCAAGGCCTATTTGTGATAAACAGACGACTGGTTTATGGTTTGAACTTTAGTTTCATTATTTCTTTTAGGTGGAGTAATAGAACTCCTTTTTGAATAAATCTATTTAGTATCATGAAGTTCAATTTTCTTTTGTGGTGTCTGATACAGAGGACAATTAGTAGCAATGTGTCCTCTCTTTCCACAATTGTAGCACGATCGACCTTCTACAGGTTGGGAAAGACGCCTCTGTGGGGAAGTGTGAGAGACCGGTGTGACTTTGGGCTTGTTGGGTTTTAACTCTTCTTGTTTAGATGTTTTAACTTCTTTAATAAAATTTATCTTTTCAACAGTTGTAACATCTTTTGCCTTTTGTTTGTTTAGACTGTTACGTGGAGCACGTGGTTGGTTACTTTGTTTTGTCAGTTTATGTTCAGAACTAGACATGGTGGGAACTGACTCTACATTTACCTTTTTGAACTGTTCGTCCAAATTCACAAACGGCATTTTACCCTTAGATTTCAAAGTGTCCTCCTTTAGTTTAGTGACAGATTCGACCGTTTGACTTGTGGAAGCTGGATCACTAACTAGAGGAGTGGTCACCACATGATCCTTAATCGGATTGTTATTAACTGGTCGACATTTAGTATTTAAAAACATCTCATGTGGTTGTGGAACCACTTTGTAACCTAAACCCTCCCCGTTATTACGTTTTTTCACTAAGTTTTTAACTATGTGAGAAGAACTCGTCCAACTGTGTAGTTTTTGTTTTAATGAATTTACATCGACTTCCAAAACTGCTTTTTCTTTTTTAGTTTCTTCAAGGGAGTTTAAATAGAACTTAATATCATTTTCTTGGTTGAAAGCCACAACTTTGGTTTCCCTTAGTTGTTTATTTAACAGTTCTATTTTCTCTTTGTAACTCTACTCATTTAGTTTTAAAATGCGATTTGCTTCTGTGGATAGTTGGAAGTCCTTTACTAAGTTATTATTGTGATTTAATAACCTAGAAAATTTCAAATGTATGCTTTCCCTAAATTTATTACACTCATAACAAGCATGATTGTCAAACAGTTGGTCTTTAGTACTTACCTGTGAAGACTTAGTTGCATCCGCCATCAGTGTAGAGGTGGACTCTTCAGCTGCTGGAGATTCCGAATGTGTCGTTTTGGTATCTTCTTCAATCAGGGGTTTGACCACTTTCGCAGTATCTTCAGTTTTTGACATTGCTAGTTCGACTACGATATCATCTTCACTCTTAGTATCATCATCCAACACTTCGACATTTGCAATGTTAGATTCTCCCGGAGGGACAAATTTGAAGGTCCAATCTTGTCCCTCGTCACCTTGAGCAGTCAAGGCCTTTGTCTCTGTACTAGATGAGGTAGCTCCACATGTTGGTTTGTCCTGATGGTTAAAAGTCGAGAACAGGTTGCCGTTACCTGTCTTCTTGGGGTTTACACACTCACGTTTAAAGTGCCCCTTCTCTTCGCAGTTGAAACAGGTAACTTTGGACTTATCGAAACCAAAAGTAGTGTCTTTAGTGGCTATTAAGTTATGTCCTGTCTTCTTAACAAACTTTTTAGCTCTTCGCACAGCACTTGCCAACACCCACATTATGTTCATTCTTTCAAGCTCGTTCTTGTCTACCTGTTCATAATCTTCATCTGCTAGATGGCAGTTACCGATCTTTCCTTCAAATCATAAGAGTGAACAACAGTTGTCAATAGATCCATATGTTCTTTAGCCACCTCCACAGTGATATTCTCGAGTTTCTCGGTCTTTAACTTTGTAGCATTTGCTATAGGTGCAATATAATGGGTACTTGATGCCCCAGATGTGTCAGACCCTGAAGCTATGATAGGTGAAGAGCAGTTGAACTTGAGACAAATGCAGTCTGAAAGGGTGCTCCTGAACTAGCTGTTGTGGAGGAGGCGTTGTAAAGTGAGGGATTTGGTCATATGTTCCTTTCTGCGACCTATATTTCATCCTGAGTTCCTCCTCTCTCAATTTCAGGATGAAGTCGTTTATGTCTAATTTTCCCAATATACTATTTTGTCTCAAATTAGATACAAATGAATCCCACTTTTCTGGTAAGCCATCTGCCAAGCTGGATACCTTGTCTTCCATAAACATTGTAACTCCATGAATATGCAGCTCACTCATGAGATGATAGAACCTGTCGATTACATCATCCAGACTTTCTTTACCCATTGAAGAGAAGTTGTCAAACTCCTTCTTCAAAGCTTTTGCCTTTAGAGCTTTTAACGAAGCATTTCCTTCATAGAGTTTTTCCAAGGCTATCCAAAGTTTCTTTGCCTGTTTATTCTTAGAAAATTGATGGAATATATCTTTTGGAATAGACTGAGTTAACAGGGCATAAACCTTCTTCTCTGCATTATATTTAGCCTTCTGGCTGTCAGTCATCCCCCCAATGTCAATTTTACCCCATCTGCACCAACCGGCATGTCATATCCTGTTTCAATGGATTCCCATAGGTTGGGATTAACTCCATTGAGGTAGATCTCGAAACCTTGCTTCCATTATGGGTAATCATCTAACGTTATTAGCTTAGGTGGTTTGTTATGATTCCCAGTCTCATTCTCCAGAAGCAAGAGGTTCTAGATCCGTGTGTCTCTACCAGTAGTGAATGCGGAATATTGTTCTTCCATCTCGTTAACTTTAAACTTTCGATCTCAACTACTTCACTTGTGCGAATGGGTCGCTCGTGTGATTGCACTTATGCGAATGAGTCAATCATGCGAATGATGTGTGCGGATGAATTCAATCGTGCGTAAGGAGAGTGCAGTTGGAATCTAAGCGAATGAGGCTGGTCAGTCGTACGAATGAACAAGGCGACTGAGTTAAATCGTGCATATGGGAGATGCAAATGGGTTCAGTCGTGCGATTGAGTCAATCGTGCGACTGAAGACTGCTGTTTTTGAAAAAACGAAGGTTTTGAACACTTAGATGTAAAAACACGAATTTCTCACGAACCCTAATTGCCGTATACCGAAAAACGTTAACTTTTTGACCTGGAGACGTCGAAAACACTGTTTGACATAAAAAGATTGAGTTTTTGAATGAAAAACACGATTTTTATATCAAGATCGATTGAATCACACACAAATCAAGAGCCAAAGCTCTGATACCACTTGTTAGGACCGTTTAGGTATGGAGTACTAACTTATTTACGTGTATACCAAACCAAATAGTGCGGAATCCTATTTGATTGGCAATCCAATCAGTGAGAACGCAAGTAAATCGATCTAAGAATGAATCAAAACGTTAAGAACGATTGCAAGATGATTAACTGCGATATATGAAGTTGGAATTGGTGTTCTTGAGTCTCTGGACGGCTAGGGTACGATTATGTGTGTAGCTATTCTAATTGTTGCGTTTTTCCATGAATTAAGTGGTATTTATAGGTTAGGGTTTTCCATTCGTACGACTGAACCATTAGCATGGTTCAGTCATGCGACTGAAGCATGCGGTTGATCCATCCGCACGACTGAATGTTCAGTCGTGCGACTAAGTCAATCTCATGTCACAATCGTGCGACTGATCCAGTCTTCTTGTTCAGTCGTGTGACTGGTCCATTTGCATGAAGTATTCATGCGTATGGTCCATTAGCATGGTCCATTCGCATGAGAACTTCACACGATTAAGTCTAAACACGTTTCTTAACCATTATTGACTAAGAACTATGTAAACAACCACCAACCTATATAGTTAGTTCAATATGTGTTATCACACAATAAACAATGAAATATTAAACATTATAAGCATCACCAACACATTTCATTTCATTCATACCCATTCAATTACATATACGTAAGACATGAAAGACATTTTACATTGAGCTCATAAACTAGGTACACATGTATCTACATTTGTGTTCTTTTTCATAATTTAATTGTCGTTTTCATGAAAAAAACAACATGAAAAAAAGATGAAAAAGAGAAAAAAAGATGAAAAAAGAGAAAAAAAGATCATTCTATTTTTTATTTCATTTTTTAGTAAAAAAACAAATTAGGATGACCAATTTTGTAGAATGTAAAATCATAATTGTTGGATCTTGAAAGGCTGGTGCAACCAAAACCAAACACTTGGATTATTTTGGTGCAACTTATAAAGGACTTCCAAAGCAAAGTATGGAACTTCTGAAGGAAATGGAGTTCTTCCGAAGATAAAGTGCAAGATCAACTTCCGAAGAAAAACTCCAACTTCCCAAGACAAAATCTTCTCTTCTGAAGTTCAAGACTTAGAAGGGCTCAAGGACAATGACTTACGAAGTAAAAGTCTTCAAGCTACGGAAGAAGCAGCCTCTTCTGAAGGTTAATTGGCTTCAGAAGAACTAGTTCTTCCGAAACCTTTAAACCTTCGAAAGATGCTGCTATGGACCAATGGACATAAGTATGGTTCATCTGAAACTCCGCTGCAGACCTCTGATACACTGCATGGTGTTTTCTCAAATGGCCATGTAGTTGACCATACTTTATTCCATTGTTACCAACTTTAGTTGGTGACAAAAGGTAAGTCATGGACATGTCATGACTACCATATCTTATATAAGACATTATCTAAGATACCATAACTATAGCTTTGTAGTATCTACTTTAGTTATAGGATTCTAGTTTATATGAAAGTATAACCAGTTGTAGGTGATAGTATATATAGTTTCTCATTGTAACTCATATATTAAGCTTGTAAGAGTCTTGTAAACTTTAAGTTATGAAATAATATATACAAGTACCTTGAAAATCATTTACTTGTGTTCTTAGTTACTTCTTATATTATCATCAACTCTTTGAATATATTCTGCTTCATCATATCCGTGTGAGTATAAGTGAGTTTGAGAGAAAACCAAGTGTTTAATGACATATATCGATCCTGCAAGTGGTATCAGAGCTTTTTAGGCTCTTGATTGTGTGATCTTACCGTCCAAATCAACTTGTTTTCACTCCTCCCTTCACCACACTCTAAAATGACCCTTATTTAGAAATCTGAAGTTGAGATGGGGATGATGGCTAAAGCACCTATCATCACCCTAAAAACTTTAGACAATGGAGTAGATGCGTAGAAGGTTCCATTAGGTACCTTGATGGTAGAATGTGGTTATCTATTGTTAATGGTCCTTACAAGCCAAAGGTTGCTACAATAGGAGGAAATGGTGCCATGATCGAAAAGGCTGTTGCAGACTACTCTGAAGAAGACTGGAAGAAGATGGACATAGACAACAATGTTATGACTGCTCTTATGACTTCTATACCCAACTCCATCATGATGGGGTTTGAGCATTGCAAGTTAGCTAAAGAGCTGCTTGATGCACTGTCTCAGATGTGTTCTAACTCCAATGATTCGAAGAAAGATTCACTCAAGCAATAGTTTGAGAACTTTAGCTACATTGCTAGAGAGCTCCTCAGCCAACAATACATCAGGTACATGGATCTTAATGCTTCCTTTTAGTCTGTGCGAGTTACCATTGACTTGAGAGATCTCTCAAGGACATGAATGCACTCCCAAATGAGTGGACATTCTACTTTGTCTCCATCAAGAGGATAGAGAATCTAAACTCCTTCACCATGACTGAACTATATGGCATCCTAGATGGATAATGAGTAGAGATGGAAAACAAGAGGGGTCATTCGATGAGCAGACCCTCAAGCCTTCCTGCTAGCAACACTTTAATGGTTGCTGAAGGCTCAGGACCCAATCAACCTCAACGGTACCTGACTTACTCTCAGCAGCCATCCTGTTCAACAGGACCCTACATCATATTTCCTGAGAATCCAAGATCTCCATAGGCTCAACAAGGTTCTTTCCAAGATAGTTGTGCCTTTATCTCAATAAATGGGTACTCTAGTGATCATCAGTTTTACTTTGAAGATCTAGAGTGCTTTAGTCCAGATGATATGGAGTATGTAGACATAGTCCAACAAATGGCTTTGCTTACCTATAGAGAAAAGACGTTCTTCAAAAGAACTAGAAGGACGTTCCCTAAAAACCTAGCTAGCTGTAACACCCGGTTATTTTTTCAAGTCAAGAAAGAAGAATAAAGTGAAGAAAGAGAAGGAAAAAGAAGTAAAGCCCAAGTATAGGGGTTAAAAGTGACAAAAAGGACAAAATCTTTGAAAAGTTGGTGATAAAGGTGGCATGGCCGCCCATCACCCTCTCTACACACAAATTCTCGGATATTTTAGAGAGAAGGCAAGAGAGCAGAAAACTCTCGGTTTTGAAGGATAAAGCATAAAGAATTCGAATTCAAGGTAAGAATTCATGGTTTTATGATGTCGTTGAGTGGTCATACCCTTGGGTTTATGCTTATGTGTGTTTGTATGTGTTCGGGTATGTTTTTAGTGGGTTTCTAGGCGGTTGAATTCAAATTGCAGATGAGTTTGGAAGAAGCCACACTCAAAAGCTGCAAAGGTGAGTTCTAGAACCCCTCTTTTATTAGTTGTAACTGATTTTGGGACTGGAAATGCATGAACTTATGTTTTTATGAAACTGGGTTTTTACCCGTATGTATGATGGGTGTATGATGATGTGATTATGTGATTTTGAACTATGTTCATGCTTGTTGATGTTATGGTTGTGTTTCTAAGGCTTAGAATGTAAGATTTTAGCTTAGAACATGATAGATGGTGTTTGGAAACTGAATCTGATGTTTAGGTGCGAATGGGCCTTACACTAGCAGCAAGTTTGGGTTTTGTCAAAACCAAGGCAAAGTGTTACAACTTTAACCAACTTGGTCATTTTGCTACGGAATGCAAGGCTCCCAAGTAAAATCTGGGAACCTCTCATGCCACCTCACAAGCCTCTACACCTAAAGCCCCTGGGAAGTTAACTGAAACAGCAGTTGTAGCTAAAGAAATTGACTGGAGCTTCATGGTACAGGATGTGACTCCTGCTCAAGCACTCATGGCTGGAACATATGACAATAAGGTATATGAACCTCTTTGTACTCTATCATGTATTGCTAAGGTTAAATTATATTAGGACTACAATATGGAGATTAAATCTGATATTGAGTCTTTAAATATTTTAAAATCTGAATTTAAAAGAGATGAATCTGACTATCAAAGAAAAATTGAAAATTAGAGAAAATTGTGTCTCTTTTAAAACATGAACACACAAACTATAAGACTCAAATCAAGGATTTAATATCCAAATTGTCTGAGGCTCAAGCCCAGCTTGTCACAACTAAGACTCAAGCTAGGAAGCATGCTATCTCAGAGCAAAACTTCCAAGCCATCCTTGCATCATCCTCTTACTCAAAACTTTGTTATCAAAACAAAGGTGGGTTGGGGACCAATGAAATTGCTCCACCATACTCTTATGAGTCTATTAGACAACCAAGGTGTGATACTAAAGAGCAAGAGGTCCTATCTACTGACACACATCCTCATGAGTTAAAGAGTGATGTAAGTGTGGAAACCATCACAAGGAAGCTCCAGGTAGACCCTACCCCTCTTACCAGTGATTACCAACCTCTTGCCACCAAAGCCAGAAGAAACCAGGCTAATGTAGCCAGAAAAACTGCCAAGAAAGTGGCTGAATCAAAGCTGAAAATTAAGCCAAAGCAAAATGGTATGTTCATCTCAGTTGGATTCCAGGTGATGGGAACTTCTGAACCTAGAAAAGTGTGTAGTACCAGCATACCTATCCAACAAAAGGATCATAATATGTGGAAAGATTGGTGTTGAAGACAAGAAGAACAAGAAATAACAGCCTTCACATTCCCAGAAGATTAACATTGCATGCATAATATGTGGCCTGCAAAACCACATGGCCAAATATTGTTATTACAATCCTGCTAGCACACATTATGCAAATAATGTTAAGAAAGAAAGAGCCAGGGAAGGTTTCTCATTTAGACCCTATCAAATGGTCCAAGTGATGAGAAAGGGAAAACTAGTTTCCAAAGCAAGGTTGCTTTAGGAAGAAAATCTTTCTTCCGAAGGGAAAATGGCTTTTGACTGGATTGTAAGATTGATATTCTTACAAGGATTGAATATGATGATTGAGTTAATGATTTTATGGCGGAATCAAACAATCAAGAAACATTAAATGCAAGAAATACTCATAAATGCACTTTGTATTAATCAAGGTGATTGGTTACAATGAATGCTAAGGTTTGAGCATTAAACAGTAAAAATACACCTTGATAACATAAGACTAAACAAAAATATTTTGATTGTCTATCAATAGTCACCTCACATACGAGGTTTTCTATTCTATTTATAGGCTGACAAGATGCCTTTTACAAAATGACTAAACTACCCCTTACCTATACATCAGAACTAGTCTTAGTCTTCATCAGCTTTTCTTTTGTTCATCCGCATTGACTAATGCGGATGAGTTGATCTTGATCAACATTTCTTCTTTTGTCTTCGACATTAGTTTTTGGTCATCCGCATTGACAAATGCGGATGAACAAACACTTATGCGCATTTGTTGTCGGGCATCCGCATTTGTCAATGCAGATGTACAAAACTTGTCAGCATCTCTTTTAGGCTATCCGCATTTGTTAATGTGGAAGAAAAACACGTGTCAACATTTTTTCTATGTCTTCCGCATATACAAATGCAGTTAGCCAACACTTATCTTCTATGCAGATTCTCCATCCGCATTTATACTTGGACTTGTGGGATTACCAGCAGAACAACCATCACTCACCAATTGAATTGGCATGTATGATCCTTTCAGGGTCCAACAGCTTCGAAAGCTAAAACTATGAAGACTCAGAAAACCAAGAGAGTCCCCTTGAAACCATCCTAAAAGAAGTTTGCTTCAGAAGAGAAGGTGGTGAATGGTTCTTCCGAGAAGAAAGAAGCTTTGGAAGAATGTCATGCTGCTCAAGCTTCAACAAGCTCGTCCTTTATGATCAACCAAGGGATGGAATGGAAGATCAAAGAAGATGTTGCAGTCCAAGCCTCCTCTTCACAAACACTTATTGAACCCCTATGCATAAATTTTGGTTCAATAAAATTCTCACTGGAGGAACCCAAGACCAATAAGGCTTGGGTTTCTAATAAAAACTAACTTTTTCACCTTATGTTCAAGAACATCCATCTGACAAGAACAATAATGTGTGGCTTGTAAATAGTGGATGCTCCAGGCACATGACTGAGAATAGATCTCTCCTTCAACAAATTTCAACATTTTGATAGAGGTCCTGTTCAATTTGGAGGTGAGGCTGGAGGATATATTTATGATAGAGGGAGTGTATCCAATGGCAAGTTAAAGGTTGAGAAAGTACACTTTGTCAAATAGCTTGAACATAATCTTTTAAGTGTTTCTCAATTCTATGATCAAAAGCATCAAATGCTTTTCAAAGAATATGAGTGCATTATCCTCAAACCTGGGATGACCATTCCTCTGGAATTGGTGCTTCTTAGATCTCCCAGGAAAAGGGAATGTACAAGCTGGATATGAACTATGCTTCCCCACTAGGAGAAGTATCATGCTTTCTTTCCAGAGCTGATAGTGATGAGTCAACACTATGGCATAAATGAATGTATCATGTCAATATTAAAACCATGAATAAATTGGTTAGAAATAACTTGGTACATGGTTTTCCTAAAAAGGAGTTTTTCTGCAAATATAACTATGTTGGATGCCTGAAAGGGAACCAACAAAGGACAACTCATAAATCCAAAGTAGTTAACTCCATCACCACCCCATTACAATTATTGCACATGGATCTATTTGGTCCAACAAGTATAACAAGCATTGGAAGAAATCATATTGCCTTGTGATACTTGATGATTTTACAAGATTTACATGGCTATTCTTTTTAAGAACTAAGAATGAAACTGCTGAAATATTAAAATCTTATATTCTTAAAATAAAAAATCAAATTGATAACAAGGTAAAAATAATTAGAAGTGATCAAGGGACTAAGTTTAAGAATCAAGTTCTTGACTTATTCTGTAACTCAAAAGGTATTGCCAGACAATATAGTGCTCCTAGAACTCCTTAACAAAACGGTGTTGCTGAGAGGAGGAATATGACACTTATTGAGGCTGCTCGGACTATGTTGGTTGATTCAAAGTTGTCTATTACTTTCTAGGCAGAGGTAGTCTGCAATGCATGCTATGTGTAGAACAAAGTCCTTGTAGTTAAGCCACATGGAAAAACCCCATATGAGCTATGGAACAAGAGGCCACCATTTATTGGCTTTCTAAGGTCCTTTGGTATCAGGTGTACCATACTTAACATAAAAGACAATTTAGAAAAATTTGTTGAAAAGTCAGATGATGCCATCTTTGTTGCATATTCCTCCAACTCTATTGTTTATAGAGTTTATAACATCAAAAATCAACAATTTGAGTAATTATCCAACATTGTTGTCAATGAGCGCACTTCTTGTGTTAGGGGTAATGGCCCTGATTATATTTTTTACTTAGAATTGTTTCCCAAATATTCTAATCCATC
This sequence comes from Flaveria bidentis, assembly GCA_018326385.1. NCBI lineage: Eukaryota > Viridiplantae > Streptophyta > Magnoliopsida > Asterales > Asteraceae > Flaveria > Flaveria bidentis. The sequence continues at coordinate 10,747 of BJCM01085690.1, forward strand.
TTGTGAAAATGTTTCAGCTAGAGGGGGTACTGAAAATGATTTTGATCAACTGTTTGAGTTACCCAGACCCTGTTCAAGTTCTCTAAGAGTGACTGAAGATCCAGCTCCAACTATCTTAAGATCCAATAGCATAACTATTTCAAGAGATAGTGAAACTTTAACCAATGTTCCACCTAGTGAACCTCAAACCTCATCCGGTGACAATGCACAACACCCAGGAGATAGAAGTAGTATTCTGAAGGAACATACAACTATTAATGTTGCTTCTTAGCCAATCATTGATGATGATGTTTATCTTTATTCAATCAGTCCTCATTGAATGAAACTGAAACAATAGTTGGTCAAAGTGTTCATGCTCTTGAGCAAAATATGTCCATCCTAGATTTATCTTTGTAACCGGAAGTGATTCCTAGACTAAGGACTCACAACACTCACTCGGCTGAGAACATCATAGGAGAAGCCTTTGAAAGTGTGAGAATAAGGGGACAAACTCAGCATGGGAATGTCTGCCTGTACTCATGCTTTTTGTCTCAGATGGAACCTAAGAAAGTAGAAGAAGCCCTTAAAGGATAGTAGTTGGTTTAAGTCAATACAAGAGGAGTTGCTTTAATTCAAGAGACAAAAGGTTTGGAACCTTTGTCCGCTACCATCTGGTCAAGTACCTATAGACACCAAATGGGTTTTCAGGAACAAGAGAGATGATAGAGGCTTGATCATCAAGAATAAAGCTAGACTGGTTATTCAAGGATACACCCAAGAGGAAGGAATTGATTATACTGATGTCTTTGCACCTGTTGCTAGACTTGAGGCAGTTAGAATCTTCCTTGCTTATGCTGCATCCAAGAATTTTACTTTCTATCAGCTTGATGACAAGTGTGCCTTTCTATATGAAAATATAGATAGGGATGTCTATGTGTGCCAACCTCCAGGATTTGAAGACCCACAGCACCCCAACTATGTGTGCAAGCTGGATAACGCTCTTTATGGGTTGCATTAGGCACCTAGGTTGTGGTATGAGACATTGTCTAACTTTCTCCATAGAAGAATGGTTACACTAGAGGTACAATTGATAAGACTCTTTTCATAAAGAAGTCTGGGAAAGACATATTGCTTGTTCAGGTCTATGTTGATGATATCATATTTGGTTCTTCAAATGACAAAATGTGTAAAGACTTTGAGAGCATTATGGAGAAGAAGTTTGAGATGAGTTCCATGGGAAAATAGACTTTTTCCTTGGAATTCAGGTGAAGCAGATGAAGGAAGGTTTCTTTATCAATCAATATAAGTATGTCTCTGATATCTTAAAAAGATTTGAATATGAAAGATTGTAAGCCAACCAAGACACCCATACCCATAAACCATGATCTTGTCCTGACTCTGAGGGGGAGGATACTGATCAACATTAATATAGGGCAACCATTGGGTCTCTAATGTATCTCATAGCAAGTAGACCTGATATCATGTTTGCAACATGCATTTGTGCAAGATATCAGGCTTCTCCAAAGGTGTCTCACCTAGTTGTTGCCAAGAGAATCCTTAGATACCTCAAAGGAGAACCCAAATTAGGTCTTTGGTATCCTAGGAATAGCAACTTCAATCTCTATGGTTACTCTGACAGTGACTATGGTGGCTTACAAATCAACAAGAAATCCATATCAGGATGATGTTAATTTCATGGTGGAAGGATCATCTTATGGCAATGCAAGAAGCAATCATGTGTCTTTACATCTACTGCTGAAGTTGAATACATTACTGCTACAAGTTGTTGTGCTCAGCTGTTGTGAATTCAAAACCATATGCTAGACCATGGATTCAACCTCATGAGCACTCCTATCCACATTGACAACAACAATGCTATCTCCATTACTGAAAATCCCGTGAAGCACTCAAAGACAAAACATATTGATATCAAGTACTATTTCATTAGAGATATTCATGAGAAGAACCTGATCAAACTAATGAAAGATGATTCAAATGAACAATATGCTGATTTGTTCTCTAAAGCTTTTGATGAACAAAGAGTCAATTATCTTGTTACAACTATTGGATGATAAACATTGATTAGTATATTTAACTTGAAAAACCTTTTTAAAAAATAGGTAATGTCTTTTGTCATAACAATCTCATCCCTGTTACATTAGGTTAAATCTTTCCAAGTATGGGTTTTTCTGAAAAGAAATTAAGATTTAGAAGATTCTTTTCATATCTTCCGAAGCTAAATTCCTCAAGAGGAAATCTTCTTCTCAGAAGAGTATTTAGTCTCAGAAGAAGCAATTGATTGCATATCAGGTCTACTTCCGAAGCATATAAAACTCTCCATTCGGAAATCATATTTTACTCTTTGAAGTAAGAAATTTACCTTCAGAAGTAAAATTAGCTTCGGAAGAATAATACCTTCGGAAGAATATTTCCTTCGGAAATCCTTTATACTCAGAAGAAAACCTTACTGTATAACGGAAATCTTTGGGCCCCACACAGTAAAAAATAAAGATTTTATTAATGATGTCGGAATCTTTTAAATGGTTTTTAACTTTACCGCCCATGTCACATCTTACCCCAAACTATCTTTTCACCTTATCCAAACCCCCAAAACCGCTATTCCACCAATTTAAATAATCCCAACTCTTCATTATAATCTTCTTACCAAATCTACTACCCAAATCTTCCTTCGCCCCAAATTCACTCTGTTCATACTTGTTTCATCTGCTCTTTCCTTACAATGGCGCTTAACCCTCAACATAACCAGGTCGCATTCCTTGACTCGTCCAAGGATACTGACTTATCAGAAATCATCTCCTTTCTTACCCAATCTACCTACTTCACTGCACTGACTGTGAACCCCATAGTTTATTTGAATCACATGGAAGAATTTTGGGGTAATGGTCAAATCATAATCCTAAACAGAGTTAGGGTTATTAGGTCAAGCATTTCTGGCCAGGAGTTGATCATCATAGAACAACTCATCAGAGAGCATCTGGAGCTCTATGATGAAGGCGCTCCTACTAAGTTCCCCAAATCAGACCTAGATTACACATATCTCCAAATGGGATATGGTAGAGATGTAAGTAGGTCTACAGTCTACATGTTTAACTTCTCTTATAACTGGAAGTTCCTTCTCCATGTCGTTGTCCATTGCTTGTTAAATAAGTCTAGGGGATGGGATCAAATCCCATATGAACGAGGATGCCTAGTTCATGGATTGGTAAAAAGCCTCTGCATTAACTATTCAAGGTTTGTGCTGACCAACCTTATGGGGAACCTCTAGAGGGACACATTTTTCATGTATCCTAGGTTCATTCAGTATATTATCAACTGTGAGTTGGACTAGAGTCAGCTTGTCTGTGTAGCTACTCTGCATGTCCCTCAAATGAGGTCGAGCATCTTCAAAATATTAAAGAGAATGTCCACCAATTTCACTCGAAGACACACTGAGCTTCTTCCAAGTATGATTGAGCCAATGGCTCCTGGTGACACCCAGTTATCCCCATAGGTGATGAACCCACACCAGCAACTTTCCTTACTTTGCCAAATCTTCCTGCTCACCCCATCAAACAAACATATCAGAGACACACAAAATGAACCCATTTTTAGTCTACTCTGATTGAACAAGACTCTCCTGTTCAAACCAAAAAGACTAGAGTGGAAACATGGGCTCCCACTCAGTCAGAGGTCTTACCATCCTTCTCATTTGACCTTTTATGGGATTTGAGTCTCCTTAGTCTCAATTCCCTGAGCCCAAAACCCAAGCTGAAAGCCCTGGGGATGAGTCACAATACTCTCCTGAGAAGCCGAAAATGGACAAGCCCACCAAAGGCTCAATGCCAATAGACATTGACCAAAGTCTCGAGTCATTAGGCATAACTTCCTTATCCTTTACTGACCTTTTAATCAGGATTGATGAGGAGATTACATCTCCTCATGGCAATAAAGTTGATCCACAACACCCTCTAACGGATTAATAGAGCCTAGAGGGACCCCTTGTCTCTAGCACACATCAGTTAAACCCAATTGAGGTGAGTCCCATAACTCCCCGTGATTCTTCAAAAGAAGATGAGGGAAGCATGCAACTAACCATTCAAGATGTAATTTTTAAAGTCTTAAACCTTGAATCAAAAGTTAAGACTTTAGAGGATAGGTCTGCCACTTAGCAACTTGAGATTGAAAATCTCAAGGCTCAACTAGCTGAGAAATAGATTGAAAGGTCTGTTAGGCATGTACCTATTCAGGTCTCATTGACCTCTTCCTTTAGCTCATCTAGCTCTCAAGATGATGCTACCAAAAATGGGGAGAGTGTTCAGAGACAGACAACTATGGAACCACAGAGCCAAGCTTAAAGTTCCTTATCTACTAGATACCTAGCTCCGAAAACAACAATTTTTCCTGAGCCTTCTCAAATCGTCCTACAAATGGATCCAAGGATGCTTAAAGGTGTCAACAAGATTTTCTCCAAGTTCCTAATGAGAACTTCTTTAGATTATCCTAGCCCTGATGCGACTATGATATACTTTGGAGCTTAAGAGCTTTAGAGGCTAAGTGTACCTTCTACCACTATGGTAGAAATTGGTCAACCTAAGGCCCACATGGAACCTAAGATTGATTTCAAAAGGGAAATGAGGACTAATGGCCCAACAATTTAAATAGTTGGGACAGATAGTGCATTCTTTCAGATTTCCGAAGTTGAAGTCAAAGCCTCAGAAGAACAAGTTCAATCTTTCGAAGCTGAGATGGAAGCTGCGGAAAGTATGTTCTCCTTGTCCGAGGATCTAATCATCACAGATGCAATTCTAGAGCTGGCATCTGAGGTGAATAGTATGGACTTTCTCAACCAACCCCTAGCTCAAACAACTTCATTATCTCCATCCATCATCTCTCAACCTGAACCCTTCATCCAAGAACCACCAAAGTCTAGCATTTCCAAAGATGTTAAAGGCAAGAAGAAGATTATTGCGGAAGAGCTTAAAAAGGAAGAAAGGATTGAAAAACTTAAAAGGAAAGGTAGACTTCCAACTGAGAAGTTGCTAGCTGGTAGTAGCAAAACAGTTGCAGCCAACCAGGAAGCTGTGAGCAATAAGAGAAAGATGGAGATTATTGACAAGCATATCAAGCTTGGAGCTGTCAGTGAAGATATGCTTCTACTACCACTAGAGGAGTTAATTGAGCTAGAAAAGACAATCATGTTGCTGATTAAACAAAAAAAAGCAACAAGGCTAGCCTTAGAGGAGGAAAGAGAAAGGAACAAAAAGGGAAGCTGATTTGTAGCTTAGGAGGGAAAGGATAACTTTCCTAACCTCTAGGGGTTTCTCTCTTGAAGAACTATCTTCACATGACAATGACACAATCCTATGGCTCTTCAACAAAGAGCAAGATCAATTGGAGAAAGAGAGGAAGAAAGCTGCAAAAGAAAAGCCGAGGGAGAAAAAGAGGAAAGAAGAAGAAGTAGGGGTCATTGCTGCCAAGAAGATATGTGAGAAGGCCTGGATGAATGATTATCTCCGGACTCATGGCTTCTCTGGTAGACAAGTGGGTCCCATGTCTGAAAAAACACTACAGTGACTTGTCAGTGACATCAAGGCTGACATTCGCTTGGGAAGAAGGAAGGAGATGTATAGAATGGGATAGGGGATGATCATCAAACCAACACCTCAACCCCAAATTATAACTGAAACTCAACCTCAACCTGAGCCTTTCCCATTTCCTTTCCCTATCAAAACTGAACCCACTTCCGAACCTTACACCCCTGAACCTAAACCAACCACCATATCCACCTCATCACCACAACCACCTCAACTAATCACCCTCCAACCTAAAACACTACCTAGAACACAAACACCACTACCTACCCAAAAACCATGCAAACCATCCCCTCAGGCTTTTAAACATCTCTCCTTAGAGGAGTTTAAGGAAATCAAGGTGAAGCTTATCAAATGCATAACCTTGAGCAATATCTCCTGTGAGGAGGATTTTGTCAAGCTAACTTATGTTGACAGATCCTCATGTTCCCTCACAAGAGATCAATTCCTTGATCTGCTAAGAGGAACCTTGGACCATGCTATAAAACTCTTTGGCCTTAACTCAGATTCACTTAATGATAAAGAGCGGAAGCTAAGAAGGAAGCTGGTGACTCTACTAGATACTAAGAAAGGGGACAACGTACCAAGCAAACCCCTTGTACCAAGAAAGAAGATCGTCCAGCGAAGGTTTGAAGACTTTTCTCATAACTTTGCTATTGAGAGAGAGAATAGCGAGCTGAACAGGGTTAATGCCTCATCTCTACTACACTTAAGTAGATTTGACATTCCCGAGTTACCAGAGAAGCTATTCTCCAACCCCTCAAACTTTGACGTAGCTACTCATATCAAAAATCACCTAAGCATCCTTCATCTTGCTGAGCTGACTGATATGACAAAGATTGATGAGGAGTTAAAACTGAAACAAGAGGATGAGAGAAAAGAATCAACAACTAAAGGCAAAGCCTTTCTCTAAATGATTATAGATCCTGGACTTGAATCTATTATTAGATGTGAGTATGACTATAACTCCCGTCAACTAACTCTCTTTAGGGGGGCCAACAAAGGGTGCATGTTATTAGGAATGATAGACTGGATCTCCTATCCACTGAAGACTTGCACAAACTTCTCAGCACTACTTCAGGACACAGCAAAGAAGCAGACAAATATCATCTATCCTTGGTGCAGAAAGTTTTAAGAAGAAGAAGTAAGAGAGGTTTTGGTAGCATTAGCTTAGGGGGAGTTTGTTGGATCTAGAAAGGCTGGTGCAACCAAATTCAAACACTTATTTTATTTTGGTGCAACTTATAAAGGACTTCAGAAGCTAAGTATGGAACTTTCGAAGGAAATGGAGTTCTTCTGAAGATAAAGTGCAAGATCAACTTCAGAAGGAAAACTCCACCTTCTAAAGACAAAGTTTTCTATTCCGAAGTTCAGACTTAGAAGAACTCAAAGACAATGACTTCCGAAGTAGAAGTCCTCAAGCTACGGAAGATGTTGCTATGGAGCAGTGAACATAAGTATGGTTAATCTAACACTTCGCTGCAGACCTCTGATACACTGCATGGCGTTTTCTCAAACAGCCATGAAGTTGACTATACTTTACTCCACTATTCACCTTTATTTGTTAGTATAGATACCAACTTTAGTTGGTGACAAAAGGTAAGTCATGGACATTTCATGACTACCATATCTTAGATAAGACATTATCTAAGATATCATAACTATAGCTTTGTAGTATTCACTTTAGTTATAGATTTCCAGCTGGTATCAAAGTATACCCAGCTGTAGGTGATAGTATATATAGTTTCTCATTTTAACTCATATATTAAGCTTGTAAGAGTCTTGTAAACTTTAAGTTGAGAAATAATATATACAAGTACCTTAAAAATTATTTCCTTGTGTTCTTAGTTACTTCGTATATTATTATCAACTCTTTGAAGAGATTATGATTCATCATATCCATGTAAGTATAAGTGAGTTTGAGAGAAAACCAAGTGTTTAGTGACATGTATCGATCCTGCAATAATACTAGCTCAATATAACTATAACTATGTTTATGTTATTAATGTTTAGTTTATTTTGTTTTCTTTATAATTTTGTATGTAATCACAATTGGCATCTAACTATTTTGGATTTTTAACTATTCAGCCACTTTATATCCCAAATTCCATACCTTTAACCTAATTATAACCCATCAAAGTCCTCTTAATTTGCACATTTTCTTACGTTGTTTGGTAGAGATTTGATTTCTAAACAAGCTTATGATTTTGTTTGCTTTTTTTCTTGGCATCGAGTGACTCACATATATACAAATACATATAACTAGTGGAGTGTCGAGCGAATCATAGTGAGAAGTTATGTTAATGCATAACAATAGTCCTATATACATACTACACTTATCTAGATACTTGCTTATTTTTCTAAAAAAAGAAAAAAAAATTAATCCCACTCATTTGGTTTTATTCTTTTAAGTTTTGCGTCTCTTAAAAACTATGTATGCACTTTGGTCTTTAGTTTACAATGGATTTGCTTATCTCTATTGTTTGTTATCAATTGGATTTTTTGCTAGATTATCTATGAAAGTTTGTTTGAGGACAAGCAAAGTTCAAGTGTGGGAATAATTGATATGCTTATAATTATACATGTTCATAATGCCCATTGTCCCCCCTTTTGAATGCTCTTTTTGTTACAAATTCTTTTGAAATGACATTTAATCTTGTTTGGTATGAACTGTGTAGGTTTAGACAACGACTTGATGAATTTGATGAAACACTACAGAAATAACTGAAATTTGGCTACCAACGTGGCCATGTCATATTCTAACATGACCACATTAGAACCAATTTAAGCTTACATGTCAGATGTGTGACATGGCCATGTCATTTTACGAAATGACCATGTTTGGCACAAATCTCACTTTAAAAATATAAATTGAGTCTTATTTCATGCATACAACTTTAGGGGTTAAAAACCCTAGTTCTCTCCAGCCCCTAAAACTATGTTGAGCATCTGTTGAAGGAAAAGTTGAAATTGAAGATCAAGCACTCCAAAAAAGAATCTAACAACATACAACCCATCTACCTTGATTTGGTTTGATAATCTCTTCATCTAACCATGTATCTTTTTGATGATTCAAGTTTCTTGGGTGTGTTTGTAGTTAGCATGAGCTAAAAAATCTTGATTCACTTAAATTAGATGAATCCTATCTAACTTTGGTGATGTATATATGATTTTTGATGATGATTATGTTGATAACTTTCACATGGTCATGAATCTTCTTCAATGGTTATGTATATTTATTTGACTTGATTATATGTTAGATCTAGTGGGTATCTTGACCATATCATGTTGGAAACCGTATGTGTTAGGTTATATATTCATGAATATGTATATGTATGTATGTGTACTCATGATATTTGACTAGAAATGGTGGATGGGAACTGGAACATGTGTGATTGTTATTCATATATGCATCCTTGTATATGTTTGGAAAGGTCTTTATATTTGTTTTGAATTCCTCATATCATTGTGTATGTGTGATTATGGTTTAATAGTGTAAATTTATAGTTCATATATCCGTGGTATGATATTCACAAGTTAGAGGACTTTATGATTTTTTTACATTAAGTGATTCAAGATGGTTGGTATGCGTTAATCGTTTTAGCTTTCCAAAGAATTATGGGACTAAATACCTTGACAAGAGTTTAGTCCACATATATATTCAATATATTTGTATCATTGGTTCATCATGAAATGATTTTAGGTTGCTAATATGTTAATATCATTTTTAACTTTCCAAAGAGTCATATGATTAGGTAGCCTTGACAGGGGTGTAGTATATTTCCATGTTACATGTGTATAGGATGATGTCATCGTGATTTTATGTATGTTATCATTGTTTGGCTAGATGGATTCAAAGTCTAAGTGAATATTCCCTTTGCTTGATTATCTTTTTTTATTTTTATCCATATTTATCTATTTATTTTTATTTTAGTTTAAAATATAAAAATACCAAATATCTATCTTTTCCAGCTAAATAATAACAAAGGTTTATTATTAGTAGCTATCGTGTCTTTGGATTGATACTTGGTTTTTGCCTAAACTATGCTACATATACGATAGGTAAACTTGCCTATTTTGTTGTGTCATTTAATTCTAAGGTAAAAAAAATTCTATAAATTTAAAACCAAGTGTTATGAAAATCATTAAAAATATATATAACTACACACATCGAGTTTTTGGTGCCATTGTCGGGGACACGAGAATTCTGAGAATGATCCGAGTTGTTACTTTAGCCTTTTTGTATATATTAGTTCTCTTTATTTATTTACCATCTTATTTTTTTACTTAATTTATTATCTACTGCCTATGATCTTTTTTGTTTAAGTGTTCTTTATAGTGATTCGTATGGAGCATTACTACGGGGAATACTATGGAGGATACCATTGTAATCACGGGTATTATTGCATGGAGGTGTTGTGCAAGATTTATGGAGAATCCTATTATATACAAGACTGTTATTATCCATCAGGGTGTCCTACAGGTACTATGAAGAATTATATCCTTATTCACCGCCATTTCAGGAGTCTACTATACCATCATTCCAAACCGATCCTCATCCATCGTTATATGAGTTGCTACAACAAGGAATTGATATATTTTCTCGACAGAACACATGTAATCAAGATAATTTTGAGCAACAACTCATTAAACAAGGTCGTGCATTAGATTCATTAATTGTTAAAGCTAATAAACTCTATGTCTACCTTCACAAGAGAGTTCATCTTGCAACATTGATCTGAACCAAGAGGATGGAAGTGAAGCCTATTCGGATCCATTCTTTGATTTGTTAGAGCAAGAACTTGAACCGGAGATGATAATGGACAAAACACAAATCCAACCTCCGATTCAGAGCGGATTTGAATATGATGAGCCATCCGGTTCCATTCTTTGATATTGAAGTTCAGATTTTAGTCACCCTCTTCAGGCGGTTATTAATCCAAAGCTGATGATTTCATCACAAAAGCGACACAAAACTTTTGGTTCTTTGAAAGAGCTCCTCAATGAGCCACTTCCGATATCATCTTTGACCATAATTGTTTTGCTTCAGACCAAACTTTAACTTCCTTGTTATTTTGTAACAAAATGTTTCCTGCTTCTGCCTTGAAATAGGGATAATCTTTGCTGCTAAATAACCATTCTTGGTTATCCAAACCAAACCATTGATAAAATTCAGGAACTATGAGTATTTGCTTTAAATATTTGGTATAATGATGCGACAATCTTATTGATTCCTTCTTTTTGGATTCAACAACGGTTGTGATAGTTTGGTTGGAGAAACAGTCGATAGCTTATTTGTAATATGATTAGGAACTAAAAATGGTTGTCTAAATGTAAGGACATGTAACAGTTGACTTAGATGATGACCTGTATTTTCAGATGTCGATCTTGTTGACGTGGGTTTGACCTGAATATGATTAGTGGTAGCAACCGATGGTTTTTTAAAAATGGGTGACATTGATTGGGAAGCAATTGTCCCACTGACTTTTGGTTAACTTAACCCTGGATTTTGGAGGAAATTTTGTTTCCTACCATTCTCTATCAAGATACTAGATGTGGGACGAGCCGTTTTGTTCAGCCTAGGTTCACAGTGAGCAGACAATCTAAGGTTACGTTTGGTTGGAAGGAATGGAATAATATAGAATGCAATTAAGAAAATAGTATAATTTTTAAGTAAATTATTTTTGAGTGGTTAATGAAATTTTTAAGTAAATTATTTTTGGAAGGAATGTATAAGAGAGTTTGTTTAGATAGTTGAGGAGGTTATGTTAGTTGATGAGTTAGTTGAGGTGGTTACATTCTAGTTATAGATTTCCTTTCTAGAAGCTTCTTGAGGCTATTATATAAAGCCTCTTTCTGTACTTTTTGAGTAATAAGAAAATACAGAAATCTCACTCAAAAAAAATTCACTATGTCTCTTTCTATTTCTTCATGGTATCAGAGCACTTCTGCTCTGCGATTCCGGTGATAATCCGGTAATCTACCTTGAAGATCTAGTCTCCTTCCGATCAATCTTCAACAAACATGACAACATCTACAACTTCTTCTTCTTCTGCAACAATGAATACCACAACATCAAACACGATCAATACACTACCAAACATAGCCAATTTTCTATCAATCAAACTTGATGATAGCAACTATTTGAACTGGGAGCATCAAATTTTAACGATTTTGAAGACTTTAGGCTTATTAAAGTTTTTGAAATCGGATTTACCTGTTCCTGAAATTGATTCAACCGAAAGAGAAGCTTGGGAGAAGAGTAATGGCTATGTTCAAGCCCTAATAACTACAACATTTTCACCATCGATTATGCATCTTGCTCGAAACTTCACATCGGCTGCTTCCTTGTGGAAATCAGTTGAAGACTCTTTTGTCAGATTGTTTTTTCCAAAAAATCTCAATTACGAACACAATTTCATCTTCTCAAGCAGAATACAAAGTCAATTATTGATTTTCTCAATGAAGCTAAAGAGATCGTTGACTCACTTAATGCAATCGGTGATCCTATTTCAGATGAGGTACTTGTTTTGCAGATTCTTCAAGGATTAAGCACCGATTATGAGTATTTTTTCATGAATATAGAGAATCGGGACAAGTCCTTTACATCTCTCAATTGCGTTCCAAACTTCTTACTTATGAAACACGCTTGAAACAACGACAAGTTGTAACACCACCTCAACTCGCTGCCATGACTGGATCAACTACAATACTACCACACATCACCTCTACAAAGGAGTCTTCATGTCAGATCTGTGCCAAGCCTGGCCATAAGGCTTCGACTTGTTATTTTCGGTACACTCCTCATGACAGTTCTCAAGTTCATCGCGGCGGTGGTGGTGGCGGTGGCAGAGGCTCGACTTGGCGAGGAAATCGTTCGTGTGGTTCCGGTAATTGGTTTGGTAATGGCAGCGGAGGACCAAATTGGCGTTTTGGTGGTGGTCGTGGAAATTTCGTTGCAAATGTCGCCTCTTTACGTCCTGATGCAGCGATGAACTCATATTTAGGGCATGGATCTGGTATTTTAGGGGTCGGACCCCCTTTCTCTTCTGTCGTTGGGCCTGCTTTTGGGGCTGGGGCTACTTGAATTCATCAACAACCCACTTTGACCAATCACCTAGGAGCTGGGCTTGGTGGTTCTGGCCTTGTTTCGGCTGGACCTGCAAATGCTGCTACTGGTCCGTATGTTGGGCCTATTTCTTCTGGATTTGGGCCTGAGCACTTTCAGTCTTGGGCAGGTTCTCCCCACTATGGTTTTCATGCTGGTATTTCTCGCTCATGTCAGGAGGTTGAGTCTTGGATTCCTGATTCTGGAGCCACTGCTCATATGACATCTAATCCTTCCATTTTCTTTGGTACTGTTCCATACACTGGTTCTGAGCGTGTTATTGTGGGTAATGGTACATCACTTCCTATCTCTCACATTGGTTTTTCTTATCTTCAATTATCTCATTGTGTTTTGCTTCTTCGTCATGTTCTTATCGTTCCTGGTCTTGCCAAAAATCTTTTACCAATCACACAACTTGTGATTGATCATCCAATTTCCTATATTGTTCTCATGTTTTGGTTTATCCAGGGGAGCTCCTCCACCACATGCGAGCTAGTTCTCATCAGCTTTACTCGCTTTCTGCTACGTTCTCAACGTCTCGAGAACTTTGGTATTCAAGGTTGGGGCATCCATCTGATCCTGTGTTGTTTAGAATTTTTATTTTACCATTGTCTCATAAAGCATTACATAAACCTTGTAATTCGTGTTGTATCTCTAAATCTAGTCGTTTACGATTTACTTCTTTTGTTTCTCACTCCAGTGTTCCATTACATATTATTCATTATGATATATGGGGTCCTTCCCCTATTATGTCTCAATCTGGTTATCTATATTTTATCACCTTTATTGATGACTTTAGTCGTTTTACATGGATGTATCCATTGACTACTTGTTCTCAGGCTATTGATTGCTTTCGTCATTTTCGACCTATGGTTGAAAATATGTTTTCTTGCACCATCAAACACCTCCAGTGTGATGGTGCTCCTGAGTTGACTCGTGGTGCTATGGCTCATTATCTTTCTGATTCTGGCATCACTTATCGGATATCTTGTCCTTATACACCTTAACAAAACGGGGTGGCTGAGCGCAAGAATCGTCATCTTTCTAGGTAGCTCGTGCTTTATTGTTTCATGCCCATTTACCAAAGAAATTTTGGTATGATGCTTATGCTACTGCTGCATATCTTATTAATCGGCTCCCTACGCCAGTTCTCTATCATTCTTCTCCGTATGAGGTTCTATTTGGTACACGACCTGACTACTCAATTCTTCGTACATTTGGGTGTTTGTGTTATCCGTTTCTTAGTAACACTCGTTCGGATAAACTTTCACCTAAGTCTATTCCATGTATTTTTCTTGGCTATGCTCCTAGTCATCATGGCTATCTTTGTTATGATCCGTGTACATCTCGTACTATTACTTCTCGACATGTTGTCTTTCATGAATCAGTTTTTGAGATTCCTGGTTTTCTCTCCTCAACTGATTCTGCTTCTATTGTTGATTTTGTTCTCCCTTATCCTTCTTCTCCTACTCACACTTCTTCTCCTTATCCATCTTCTTTACCTTCTCCATCTCCTCCTTCTTCCTCATCCTCTTTACCTACACCTTCTACCTCTCCTCCCCTCCCCCTCCTTCTCATCCTATGGTTACTCGTTCTCGTGATCATACCCGTCAGCTTAAATAGTTTTCTGATCATGTTCTTTTCCATGTTACCACATCTCCTACTTCTGAGCCTAGTTCTTTCTCTCAGGCTCAGCGTTATTCTGTATGGTGGGATGCTATACGTGCTGAGATTGATGCTTTGCATTCTAACCATACTTGGGATCTTGTTCCTTTGCCTGCTACTGCCAATGTTGTTGGTTGTAAGTGGGTTTACCGGATTACGCATAATCCCGATGGCTCTATCAGTTGTTACAAAGCCCGTCTTGTTGCTAAGGATTTTCTTCAAACTGTAGGACTTGACTACACTGAGACTTTTAGTCCTATGGTCAAACCTACTACCATTCGTCTAGTTTTGTCTGTTGCCTTCTCTCGTGGTTGGGTTATTCGACAGGTTGATGTTAACAATGCCTTTCTCCATGGTGATTTATCTGAGACTGTTTATATGTCTCAGCCACCTGGCTTTGTTGACTCTACTAGACCTCATCATGTTTGTCTTCTTCGGAAGGCACTTTATGGTCTTAAGTAGGCTCCTCGAGCTTGGTTTTCCAAGCTCTCTTCAGCCCTCCTGACACGAGGCTTCTCTCAATGTGTCTCTAATACTTCATTGTTTGTTTATCAGCGAGATGATGTTAGTTGTTATGCTCTGGTCTATGTTGATGATATTATCATCACTGGGAGTTCATCAAAGTTTGTTACATCTTTGATTGCTCAGTTGCACTCTCAGTTTACCCTGAAAGATTTGGGTGATCTTTCTTATTTTTTGGGTATTCAGGCCACTTTTTCTGATGATTGTCTTCATCTTTCACAGCAACGCTATTTGCTTGATCTGTTACAGCGTACAGGCTTGGCACACTGTAAATCATTGTCTACTCCAGTTGCTTCAGGTCGACAGCTATCCAGGTTTTCTGGTGTACCCTTGGATGATGCTACGTTATATCGTAGCACTGTGGGTGCTTTGTAGTATTTAGTCTTGACTCGTCCTAAGATTGAATATTCAGTTGGTAAGGTATCTCAGTTTTTACAGACTCCTACTGATCGTCACTGGATTGCTGTGAAGCGTATCTTACGCTATCTTCGGGGTACTATGACTTATGGTTTGACCATACAATGCTCTTCTAGTTTTGATCTCCATGGATATTCTGATGCTGATTGGGCTGGTTGTCCTGATGATCGTCGTTCGACTACTGGATATTGTATGTTTCTTGGGCCCAATCTTATTAGTTGGAGTTCTAAGAAGCAACACACTATTGCTCGTTCTAGTACTGAGGCTGAATATCGTGCTCTTGCTCATGCTGCTGCCGAGGTTAGATGGCTCATGTCTTTATTACGGGAACTGCATCTTTCTCCATCTTGTCCCCCTACACTTTGGTGTGATAATATTGGTGCTACTTATCTTGCAGTTAATCTTGTATTTCATCAGCGTATGAAGCATATTGAGATAGACTTACATTTTATTCGAGATATGGTTTTATCTCAACCTCTTTGTGTTCGATATGTTCCGACTGCTTCTCAGATTGCTGATATGTTGACTAAAGGTCTTTCCCTCTCTCGCTTTGATGTTCTCCGTTCCAAGCTTTTCGTGACGTCCTCCCGCTTAACTTGAGGGGGCATATAAGAGAGTTTGTTTAGATAGTTGAGGAGATTATGTTAGTTGATGAGTTAGTTGAGGTGGTTACATTCTAGTTATAGATTTCCTTTCTAGAAGCTTCTTGAGGCTATTATATAAAGTCTCTTTCTGTACTTGTTGAGTAATAAGAAAATACAGAAATCTCACTCAAAACAATGCACTCTGTCTCTTTCTATTTCTTCAGAATGGAATAAAATAGAATGTAAAACCCTTAAATAATTTTTAAGTAAATTATGGGTTTTCAAATTCCCTCTTTAAATGGAAGGATTTTGAAATCCGACAAACAAGAGAATTTGAGGTAAAACATTCCCTTGGATTTACTTTTAATTGTTTATTCAAACATAATTTTATTTGAAAATTTTACTAATTTCTTATTTCTATTCCATTTGATTATTTTCAACCAAACGCAACCTAAAAGTTCGATACTGATTGATTTCTAGTTGAAAATTTTAAAAATAGTATATCTAATTGAAATTGTATTGAAGAAGATAACTGACCATGAGAAAAACCATTTCTCCGTGTTTATCTTTCTTCTTCGTGTGCCCCTCTCCTCCTGTTTTTCTTTACTGTTTTCTCTGTCTTTTTTATCCTTTTTATGCTTCTTTTCTTTATGTTTTCCTAAAGTTAGAAAAAAACTACTGCTTTTAAAATAACTAATGATCAATTTAATACCTTTCTTAACTGAAAAATACACATCGCAATGGAGGAAAAATCATCTCATGATTATCAATAAATAATGTATGCAGAGAAACTGTGAACCCCTCAAGTTAAGTCACCTGCAGCTTAACTATGTGTTGCAAAAGATACTAAACTTGATATACAACTATTAATTGTGTGTAGACTTTATTGTTGACATCATCACTTTTGAATTGGATAGAATAGAAGTCAGATAATGCACAAACAAAGCAATAAATTGAATGATATTAAGTGTAACATATTGATCTATAAATAGTAAAGTAACTATAAGACCAAATATTCAAACTTATATCATCACAACAATTATCATTAAAAAGATCAATATATGGGTTTCACTATACAACATACATTAAATTCAAAATTATATCAAAAATATTTTTTATTCGTTCCGAGTTCACCAGTTTAATCTCAATTAATCAACATCCTACTATTATTTGCTTTAAATATACATATATGTTTGGGCCCATTTAATAGAAAACCAATTTTGAGAAGAAATCCACTAAAGCACTTTTTTTGAACAGCAAAAGATTAATTTTATATATTAGAATTCTAGCAAGAAACTAGAAAGTGCATAGGATCAACATTACAATTGGAACCTACATCATACATTCCAATTAACATTATCTAATTTTCTCCTATATTTTCTCCTATATTTAATCCATAAAAAGAACATCCTTTTTACTTCATAAAAAGGAATCAACCTTTTACCATCAAAGTCTTTTTTGTTTATGTTTTTCCAAATCAAATATATGATTACATATATTATGGCGCTTAAAAATCTCCTTTTGATTCCCCCTCATGCACCAACTATCAACTTCCTTAATAAGTTAGGGAAGGGAGTTGGATTGAGGCACTGGAAGACGACACCAGTGTCGAACACCATCCCAGACTATAGCAGCAAAAGGACAATGTATAATTAAATGATCCTGAGTCTCTGATATCCGTCCACACATTGGGCATGTAGGCTGGACTGTTACTCCGTATTTGTTGAGGCTTTGATTCATCTGAATTCTATCAATTATGGCTCTCCAACACATTGGATTAACCTTCAATGGTAAGAGCTTAGTCCACTAGAAATGAATTCGGTTGTGCAGAAGAGTCCTTTTCTCAATGAGGTCCCTCATCGATCTTGTTGAAAACTCACCAGTTTCATTTAGCTCCCAAAACCATTTGTCCTTACCATTTTTCTTTTTGAAATTCCCTAGAAGATCCTCCAATTTTTGTAGTTGCAGCACCTCCTGTGATGATCTTGGACTATTGTTCCATTCCTATTTAAAAAGAGTTGATCCATCTAATTGTTCCATTCTATCATTCACCATACAGCCTTTTTTCTTCTCCAATCTAAAAGGATCCGGAAATATGTCCTTTAAACTTCCTACATCATTCCGTTCATCAAACCAAAACTGGATTTTTGAACCGCTTCCAAGTTTACATGACCTCATTGAAAAAAAATCTAATGCAAGAGAGGTTAAGTAATCCAGTGTGGGCACTATGATTTTCTATGGACCCATAATTTTCTTTACTGCAAATTTTTTATTAGATTTTCTACTTCTAAGGATTGCCTTAATTACCTGAACCCATAATGAATGCTGCTCCATTTGATACCTCCATAGCCATTTTACTAATAATGCAATGTTCATAGCCTTTATGCTGCCAATACCCCCATCCCCTTGTTTCTTTGGAAGTGATTCAAAAATCCAGACATATAACCATTTTACTTACGCACTTGTACATGACGTTTTACAGATATAGTGAGTGTGTGTGAGAGAGAGGCAGTTATGCTTTACTAACTACCTTATATACCATAGTTAAAGCAATAGTACAAGATTTTTTGTGGTTCTCTATTTTAAAATATTCTAAGTGTTCATCCACATTTCCCTTTTGTTCTTCCGCACTTCTTTTTGTTCATCCGCATTTCTTTTTGTTCATCCGCACTTCTTTTTGTTCTTCCGCATTTCTTTTTGGTCATCCGCATTTCTTTTTGTTCATCCGCATTTCTTTTTGTTCTTCCGCATTTCTTTTTGTTCATCTGCATTTCTTTTTGTTCATCCGTATTTCTTTTTGTTCATCCACATTTCTTTTTACACTTAGACAGTTTTCTAAATTCAGGTGTATGAATTAGTGTTTGGGCGCATGAGTAGTCTAGAGCACACTTATTATCATAATTCGGTCCCTAAACACCATCTATCATGCTCTAAGCTTAAATCATACATTCTAAGCCTTAAAAACATAACCATAACATCATCAAGCATGAAAATAGATCAAAATCACACCATACTCACAACATACACACTTTTAACATACGGGTATGAAACCCAAGTTTTATAAAAAGTTCAATCATGCATCTCCAGCCCCAAAATTAGTTAAAAACATGTAAAAGAGGGGTTCTAGAACTCACCTTTGCAGCTCTTGAGTATGGCTTCTCCCAAACTCGTTTGCAATTGAGTTCAACTGCCTAGAAACCCACTAAAAACACACACCCGAACACACACACAACACACATAAGCATACAATCAAAGCAAGTCCAGTTAAAAACACTTAAAAACCATGAATTTTTTACCTTGAATTCGACTTTTCAGCTCTTGTTCTTCAAAATCCGAATTTGCACTGTCTCTTTCTAAAAATCTGATGATTTGGGGTTGTAAGAAGAGAGTGGGCAGCCATGCCCACTTTTCCAACCTTTTATTATTTTTGACACTTTTTACCCCTCAACTTGGATAAAATATCTTTTCTTTCTTTTTCTTCATTTTATTCTTTCTTTCTTTCTTTAAGTTTAAAAATAATCGGGTGTTACAATAAACATATTGTTTAGATCCAAATCTATATACAACAATCATGGTTCTCTTGAATGATAGAGACAATAAGCTATAACCCTTGTTTTGTTTTTTTTATTTGCTTTCCGACACAACTTTTTCCTAGTTAACAACTTCAAGCATATTACCTTTTAATATGTTTAACCGACATAACTATCCATATAGTTGTTTGGTTTTTTATTTCGAATTTGTGTGTTGACAATTTGGTTTAGTTGTGCCTAGAATGTGATCAATGGTGTGTATATACGTATATTAGTAATAATTATTTTGTCAATGAAGATATTTTTGAAAATGTGAACAATAGGGAAAAAATTGAAAATAAAATGTTAGAAAAAATAGAAACGTGAAAAAAAAAGTTGAGTAGTGAATAAAGGATCTAAAGTTTAATCTAAAGTATTAATAGTTTGTTTTGTTTACTTTATTGTTTAGTTACTTTTTGTATAATTTGCCTAGTTTCAAGAGCATTTTAGTCTAGCTAAGCCGGATTTGTTAACCACAAATAGCCCGTTCATATCCTATATTCTTAACTTGCAGCGTAGCCCAATTACAACCGTATTAATGACCTCTTTGATTCACGAATTTCATATAATTAGTCGGAGGAGATTTGATTTTTTACAAGGATATAGTAATGATGTTTCGATGTGATCTTGATTGAACATAATATGCTAGTATACCTTTTACTAGTATTCAAAAATTAAAATGAGTGTAGTGAATATTGCAATGAGTGTGACTGCTTGAATAAAGATAATTCTATAGACTCATGCATTTTGTAGAATATTGTCATGTTTTTAATTCATCCTTGCTCGGTTGGTTGTTAATAAAAGTGTTTAACTCTTTGAAAATTGCTTATGCCTTGGGATATTTAGTCTGCTAGGAATTACTTATATTTTTATTGCTTTGTGGTTTAGTTGGAATGTAGCTTGAGAGTTCCCTTAAGGACAAACAAAATACACGTAAAGATATTCAAGTTGGAATCTAAGGCGAGGAACGGTAAGCTTCTAATGGTTTTAAAGTTGTTTTTTAAAATAATTTTATAATAGAAATTTAGTGGATTTAGTTTTTTTTTTTCATATTCACCTTCATACTATGCATAACTTACTTTTGAAACATGTTATATTTACGAACAATTTTGTTTTTCTATAGTAACTTGCTCATTAACCTTTGTAAAAAAAGTAATGCTCAGTTGTCCTTATATTTATTTTGTAGACATTTCGATATAAGTTTTTCTAAAAACATATTTGTATTTAAAATCGAGTATTTTTGGTATCATAGGTTATAACGAGTGTAGTTAATAAAACAGTACTGTGAAGAACCAAACGATTATGAGCAAAAAAAACATCGTTGCCGGTATTTATATTATCGGAACCTATTTTGGCATTCACTTTGTGGTATTCGACGAGATGATGTGATAACGGCGAAACTCACGCCACGTAGCGTGAGGAAAAAGTTCATGCCCCATAGTAAGGGGTAAAAATGACAACTTCTGATGAGCAGCCCCATGGAAAAACAAGTTTTAAAGTTTCATAAATAGGCAAAGTATTACTAACAAAAAACTATTGTTTTTTGTACTTTTGACCCAAGTGTTTGAATAAAAAAACAAATAGGCCCACGAACAGGAATGAGAATAGCCGTAACTCGAAAGAAGAGATGTACTAACACGAATCAAAGAGGCAATTGTTGAAGCTTTGGAGAGCAGTTGGACATAGGAGTGACTAAGCAGATATTGTGAACGAAAACATTTTACAGCCCGAATCAAAGATATATCGTCCAATTAATGTGTATTCATGTTAATGGACTTGGTTTGATTTTATTTTCTATTTTCTTTTGTTTCAAATTACCATAAGACTTAAGTTTGTTATGTTTTTCATTATGTTTGAATAGACCTTTATAATCATTTAAGCTAGATGAAATTCACACGTTACAATTATTATTTGGAAAATTTACTTGTGGTGATGTTACATTACTTTAACTTTTGATATTCTTAATTTTATTAATCATGATCATGTGTGCTTGTTTGATGATTTAATGCTAAATTTGTGTGGGATTAATGACTTTAGCATGTTGGAAAACCCTTCATGCATTTGTTCTATTCTTAAGCTTGTTAGTGTCTTCCGCATGTTTAAAGCAATTACCTAGGAATGGTTGTTGATAAGTTTGGTTTTAGAAAATTTAATTTGTGTGCATCCTTAATCCTAATTGAAGAATTAGATTTTACTAGGAATATATCTAACAATTGTGTAAATTGTGTAACTTGATTTGTTTGTATTCTTATGCTTGGGCATTCTTAGGTGGATTAATAAAAGTAGTTAAAAGATGCTACATAAATCTATCTTGTAAACAAGTGCCTATAATCTAAGCATCTTAGATTGTGATCAACCGACAATCTAGCTTAATGTGTTACTAGGTATTCATTTAGATGATTTTAGGTATTAGCTTTCCAATAACCCAATAGGTTAGGTGTCTCTAACAGGAGTCTAATTTACATCTGTAATTTATGTATAAAAAGTGAGATCATCAAAATCCGTTTAAATTACAGTTACTAGTTGTAGCAGTTGTAGCATCCTGAAAGTTGGGTAAAATTAAGCCTTATCAAAGTTCTTAAAAAGGGGTAACTTTGTATAATAGTAACCAAGTTTTAAAATTATCCGAATTAGGTCACTCATAAACTTTTTTATTCCAATCATGTCACTAAAGTTTATTTTGATGTTTCAATCCTATGTAATTAACCTGAATAGCAGGTAAAAACATTAAAAAACTTAAGTTTGGGTAGGTGATGGTGGTAGAAGATGTTGGGGCGGAGATGGAGAGGTCACTAGTGATGGAATCAAAGGTGATGGGGCGGTTTTGGGTGGGTTGCAGATGAGGGGGTAGGGATTTGGGTGGGACACAAATGTTTGGGGTGGCGATGGTGGGGGGACGACAGTGATGGCGTGGTCGGAGGTGGTCAAAGGTCGAGGGAGAGGAGTGTTCGAAGGTGGAGTTGTGAAGAAGAAGGGTGATCGATGGTGTAAGTAGAGGGAGATGGTTAGAAAACCAATTACCTGCTAATCAGGTTAGTTACATAGAATTAGAATACCAAACCAAAGTTAAATTACCTAATTGGAATAGTTAGAAAAATAAATGATTTGATTGGAACAATATCAAAACTTGGTTACTATTTTATGAAGTTTTTCCTCTTAAAAATGTAAATATGTAAGTCCAAGACGGTTTAATGAAACTTCAAACCTAAACTTGTGCATATTTAAAGGAAGGTGGCTGCTTCCTCCCCTTTTCTTACGATCCAATGTTACCCAAAGAAAAATTGTGAAGCGACCAACTGTTAGAGAGAGAAACAAGATTCTAGAAAGATAAAACTCTCATTTCTTATTAAGGTAAGACTTTATGTCTACTTTATTATCAAAGAAGATTTATGATTATAATCATGTTTATGTTTGGATAAAAAGGTAAAGATATGTGTATGTGTAGATCCTATAGAGAGATGCATTCACTAGGGTTTGTTCTTTATTAAGACAAATGTATGGTTTAGATCATCACTCTTTTATGCATTTCTATAATTTTAGGGATGAAATAAATGCTCAACATGATTAGGGTTCTTATTTTTTACATGTTTCGCATGAAATCTAAGTCCATGTATGAAACACCCAAAACTTGTGATCAATGATTCAAATATATATAAAGGAATGATTCTGAATAATGTTATCATTTATTTTTATGACTTACCATGTTAGCAAACTCGCCTATATCTAGTTTTTGTGTACCCTCAAAGGTGTTTTGTTTACCCGAAGGTGCATTAGTCCACCCGCATGTGAGCTTACTCTTTCATTGAAACTCTCTAACCATCTACATGGTATCAGAGTTTTGTTTGTAAGCCACTACATCCTCCTCGTCCAGCGCTTCCTCACTAGAAGTTGTAACCATGTCGAGTGAAGACAATTTATTATTTATTGTAAATAACTTCGTGAAAGACCTTTCCATTGTCACATTTCCAGCCAACCTCAAACTTGCCTCTATAAACTATCTGAGCTGGAAAACTTAAATTCAAGCTCTCCTCCACAGCTTGGACTTACAAAGTACATAGGTGGCTCTCATCCATCGCCATCCCGCACTGTAGCTACTATTGGCACTTCAACCCCTTATAAGGACTACACCTAATGTTTATGTCAAGACCGACTTTTGTTCAGTTCTTTTGTTGGAAGTCTCTCGCCTCAAACAATTCCTCTCATCACCAACGCATCATCTTCTTATGAACCAATCAATCATTGAATACATGCAAACTATAAAATAGTTGCAACTTCGCCTCAAACAATCCTCAAGACTATAAACCAATCAATCATTGAATACATGCAAACTATAAAACCCATGGTTGGTAAGCTTGCCACTCTCGGCAAAAAGATGGTTAATGAGAAATGAGTGGTATCATTTTAGATGGCCTTGATCAAATTGCATACAAAACGATCCTAGTTGTAGTCCATGCTAGAGACACTCCGTTCTCCTTCAATGAGCTGCATGAAAAATTAATTAAATGGGCATGTTAAGATATAATTCTCGATAGTTTATATCATCACCTAACTATTTAAATTCAAATTTGTATTTTAAATTGTATTTGGTTTAGTCAAATAGTTGTTGTAATATAGCATAACAATCCCCTATGTTTATATTGCGTTGTGTTCTCGAGTCTCTTTAAAGGAGAGAAATGAAATGAATGGAAAGTGAAAAATAATTATGTTTCTGAGTTTTTAAAAAGGGAAATTAAAAGAGATAAATAAAACATTATGTTCTCGAGTTTTTTAAAGGAAGGAAATGAAAAGAAGTGAAAGGAAAAGTTTCAAGAGTTTTCCTCTGAAATACGGAAAAAAAAATTCTCTTCATTTCTTTTCTTTCCTTAATTTTCTTTCTTTTTATTTTTTTTCTTTCGTTAATTTCTTTTCACTTCTTTTTTTTTATTTTCTTTTGTTTATTAAACTTGAGAACGTAGCGCTAGAGGTCGCTAAACTCCCTCATGAGTTTATTGGAGTGCATAAACTCCCTCATGAGTTTAATACTTTAATGGGCTAATACTTCCCCACTCATTCTTTGAATTCAACTGTATGTTAATCCTTCTTTGATTAAAAGTTATCATATTATTTTATTTAGAGTAAATTATCATTAAATTACGTAGATAGTTTCTACGGTTTAAGCTAAATTAAGAATTTGGTCCCCAAAAATCCTTTCTTATGGATTTAATCCATAAATGCATTATTTGATTTCAAGGATGGTCTCTTGTATTAACAACATTAACTTGAGCAGTCAGTTTTATGGGTACTTTAGTCATTTTAGTGTTAAATTACTTGTTTGTTTAAAACAATAAAATAAATACATTTACCCCTCACTTCATCGTTCCCACCCTAGCCGTCACACCTCTCCGGCAACCTCCGCCCTTCTCCGACATCCAAATCAAGGTGTGGTGTAATAGTGTGCCTCGTTTCGATCTTATGCAACACCAAAACCACAATCAAAGTTAGCATGCTTCACACCTACACCGTCTTCAATTATCAAAAGAAAACAACAAACTCCACCACTCTCACCTATTAACGAGATGTAGCAAGCAAGAAAATTACCATTCTCTCTCCCACTATCCACGTTCTTTGTCCCAAATCACTTGGGTTTACTTGGTGTTTCAGAGACCAATCACCAACCCTTTGCTTGTTTGAGTTTTGAAAGTGGGCTTTTTTTGTTTTTCTCCTAATTGACAGCTAAACCAAATTGACGTAGGTACAAAATTTATTTTAAGCTAATAACAATCAATTTTAAATGACATGAAAGAATATGTGTGTTATGCTTCTTTCTATGATTCACTTATGTTCCTCCGTTACCAATCATAATTAAACAACATGTTTCATGGGTGAATAATTATGTGTTCATCCCTTATGATGCTTTTCAGAACATATAGATTATGTAAAATAGATTTTCCTTTTGAATATTATTCACTCACGATAATAAACATAATAATACTCGAAATTAATTCCTTCTATGAACTGGTTGAATGATTAAACAAGATGCTCGATTTCATGCCCACTCAATTAGTTTTGTTTGAACAAATAAACTGGGTTTTTATATTTCTTTTTAGTGTAGTTTTATAAATTAAATAAATATTTAAAAGGTAAAATAGTCAATTTCTTCAATTTTGACAAACCATTAACAGACATATTACATATTGGAATAAATCCGTAAAAAAATCATTTAGGGATCAAATCCATAATTTATCCTCAACCACAAGGACCATTTGTGTAATTTACTCTTTTATTTAAAAGCATCTTAAAACTAACTTATAGCACTTACAACTCATTTTTATATCCACTTTTATTCTTAAAATTTAAAGAAAATTTTAGATATCTAATAAAAACTTCGTTCCATCCCGGTCTATATCTTTATAGCATATCTTAATAATTTTGTAGTATTCATTAATAAATTTTTATATTTACCAAACTACTATTAGTCCTTTTCTATCATGTATCTCCCTCTTCTCTAAAAACACTCTACTTCCCTCTTAAATCAACCCACCAAGAAAACACTATAATAGAGATGATTATAAATGTTGCTGGTCTTTTTTGATCCTGCATTTCAAAATTGATCAATATATTTAATAAAAAAATGTAATAATGTCATTATTTAGTTGTAAGATCTTCTTTTGTATTGTGTTCTTGATTCTACAAGTTCTATGTTCTTGATTATGCAAGTGTCTATACTCTATTGTGTTATTGACTAGGTTGAGTCAAAATGACCAATAAATAAGATAGTAAACTTCTATAAAATTTATTAAAAAACAATTTTAAAAGTAAATAGTAATAAGACAAAATAATAGATATTTAAAATTATAGATGAAAGAAAGAGAAATAAATAGTATAAAAATATTATATAAGTATAAAAATGCAATATAAGTATATAAGACGATGATCTTAAAAGCCTAAAGGATAAATCATTTGGTTATGGATCTTATGTATAACCAAAAGAGTCTAGACGCAATACTATGTTCATAAGATTTACAGCTTTATAGTTGGAAATAACCCCGATATAAGGATAGTTCATTTCAAATTTTAGATTCTTATCTTATGTTCCAACTAGTGTAATTAACCAAAACCATTAAAGTCAGGTAAACTGAATGTTTTATTATAAGGAGCACCCTGATATCACATCAAGGTTTGTTGCAACATTTATACTTACATCATTACTCTTGGTGGACCATAAACTATTGTGAATGCTACAATTTGATTGAACCAACGTCCCAAAGAGGAATTATGAGTCATTGTCCAGAAAATGGATATTATCAATAGTTGTATTCCTCGCAAAAGTTGTAAGAGAAAAATACTAGATGTTTAAAAATAATTATTAATATTAAAATAATTTAAAAATCCAATTAAAACAACATACAGTACAACACGTGGATGCTTATTAAAATTACTAAAAAATCTAACCAATTAAAACAACATGATGTGATTTAGGAGCGTATCAATTATATTATAAGAGGGTGAAAGGCTCCCTTCCCTACTCAACTGTGACCGACACTCTAGAATCTATGACTAATTGAGTTAGGCATTTAAAAAACTTCATGACAGGCCGCTAAATTTTATAACAAACTGATCAGACCCTTATTAATTTATATAACAGGACCCTAGTTTCAATCCAAATTCCTAATAACAATAAGTTCTGCATAGTGTTCATGATCTATCTTTTACTTCTCAATTTTATATTTTAAGCATTTTTTTGTTCTTATGTTGTACGTCGCTGTCATTCTCGTTTTAAAGCCACAACTATGTATACATCGTGAGAAGTCTCACTCTTAAGTTACAAAGAAAGGAGACATGTATTTATACAAAGCAATAACTAATATATCCAATACTAATTGATATCCCCCTCAAGCGAGAAGGTGGTGGCCCAAGGCGGAGGAGAGCCCGGAGGTACTCAATTTGAGGACGAGGGAGACTTTTGGTGAAAATGCCAGCCACTTGGAGTTTGGTTGGAATAAACTTGGTATGTAGTTTCCCATAGGCAACTAATTCACACACAAAGTGATGTGTTTGGCTCGTTTATGAGAAACGGGGTTTTGGGTAAGAAACAAGGCACTGTTATTGTCACACAAGAGAGTGGGTCGACCTGGGGGCAGAGCATTGAGTTCGTCTAGCAGGTGAGTGATCCAAACAATCTTGGCAGCGGTGTTGGCCATGGCACGGTACTCAGACTCATAGTTGGAGCAAGAAACAGTAGGTTGCTTTTTCGCACTCCACGAGACAAGGTTGCCACCGAGAAAGATGGAGTAGCCATAGGTGGACCGACGAGTTTCGAGGCAACGAGCCCAATCTACATCATAATGCAAGATGCGTTTGACCTCCTAGTAGTGTAATTTTGTAGGAGCATTCAAAAATTGACTAACATGGTTAACAACATAGGAGAGATCGGGTCTAATTATGGTAAGATATTGAAGTGCGCTCACAATGGAGTGATAGTGAGTTTTGTTTTCATATGGGTCACCCTCACTTGTTAAGATTACCGATGTAGCAAGAGGAGTGGGAACTGGTTTCGCATCCAACATGTTTGCACGCTCTAAAATTTCAGTGGCATACCTTGACTGATTCAAGAATAGCCCATTTGAGGTGTGAGTAACCTCTAGCCCAAGAAAGTAGTTGAGATTGCCCAAGTATTTGATGGCAATTTTTGGTGTTCAACCAATGTATGATATACTTGAGAACGTGATCTTGATTACCGGTGAGAATGATATCATCCATATAGACTAATAAATACATGATGCAAGTTCCCTTTTTGAATATAAACAAAGACGGAGCTGCTCGACTACAAGTGACACCATTTTTTACTAAGAAAGCACTTAACCGATGAAACCACATCCTCGGCGCTTGCTTGAGTCCCTACAATGCATTGTTTAGTATACACACATGATTAGGAAATTGGGGTTAACGAAACTAGGTGGTTGTTCCATATAGATGCACTCATTAAAGTGGCCATGTAAGAAAGTATTGTTGACATCTAGTTGGTGAAGTGTCCAGTTATTAAGGGTTGCTAAGGTAAGAACAATGCGAACAGTGGTAGCTTTTACTACCGGATTAAATGTGTGCGAGTAGTCAGAATCCGGAATTTACGTGAAACCACGAGTGACAAGACGTGCTTTGTAGCGATCGATAGAACCATCGGACCGATACTTGATACGAAATAACCATTTAGAGCTGACAACGTTGTGATCTTTGGGTCTTGAAACTAAGGTCCATGTGTTGTTGTTATGAAGAGCAGAAATTTCATGGTGCATGGCCGCAAGCCATTTAGGATCTTTGGCAGCAATAGTAGCGGATTTGGGGTTGGTGGTGGCGAACAAGGCCCAGTAAAGGGGATGGGTATGGATAAAACAAAGTTACAAAATGAGCATACAAGAATTGAGAAAATACATACAAACAAGGACAAAACAATAACTAACATATACAATACTAATTGATATACATGTATCAAATAAGATGCTTAATGATAACTCTCTCATTATACTATTGTATTCTAAAAGAACCGTTTATGTATCTTTTTATCTTATGTATAAAATTATTTTGAATTTATGTAACTATCTCTCATTATACTAAATTATTCCAAAAGTACTTTTATGTGCTAAAATAAAAAGATTTAATATTTCTTTCGAGACATAATAATGTAGTTTATCTTTTTTTTTATAAATTCGTTTGTATGTTTTATTAGTGAATGAAAGGACTTGCATAATAAAACAATTTTCATTATAACATGAATGTTAAACAATTATTTATGAAAACTAAAACTCAGATGCAATATGAAATTTACTTAAATAGCAATTTGTATTTGCATATTAACAAGTTAATGTTAAGTCGAAAGATGAATAATTTAACCCCCATAAAGCATCAATTCTAATTGTTCTATTATGCTTCAAGTAATTTGTGCTTCAATTTAATGTTCAGACTCACCTATTATCATATGACTAGCTGACTAGAAATCCTATATCGAACCTCGAGTGACGAGAATTGCTTCCACACACTACTACAGAAACAACTATTTTTTATAGATTTTTTACTACGAAAAATCCATAGCAAATTTGTGAAGGAGTAGCTACGGATTTGCTATGAATATATTTTGTTATGATTTACCTACAGATATACCATAGCAAGCTGTGTCCGTAGCAAATTCGTAAGAAAATTTAATCAAAATTGATAAAATTAATATATTAAAAAAACAGATTAATAAAATTCATAGCAAATCAATAGTAAAATCAATAATTAAATTTTGGGGAAAAATTAATAATTAGTCTAGCAAAATATGTAGCAAAATTCGTAGCAAGAATAAGAAACATATTTTAAAAAATTATTTTAATAAAATCTGTAGGAAGATCCGTAGCAAAAATGAAACATATGTATTTAAATAACGAATAAAAAAGTTCTTCATGAATTCCGCAGTAAAATCCATAGCAAAATGAAAATTCCAAAATGTAATTAACAATTAGGGCTGGAATAACAGGTATACCTGTACCTGTTAAGACACGAACACGATAAGACACGAACACGAAACCTGTATACCTGTACACGATACGAAAACTTATCGTGTACCTGTTTCCAAACCTGAACACGAACCTGTTAATACCAGGTATACACGATAAGACAGGATAATAACCATTTATAACAAATATTTAGGAACCATTTTAGTGATACAAAAATCATCCGAAAGATTCGGAGTGGGAGTACCTTAGGAAGTTTTTAGCAAACAACACTAATAATACAAAAATCATCCGAAAGATCTGAACATAAATCATTTTGAATGTTATATTATTTATATTTTTCAAAAAAATATTTATCAGGTACTAATGGGTACATAACAGGTAAACAAGTAAAATACCTGTTTAGACACAACAAGTATATTCGTTTTTACCTGTTTCGTACACAAAACTTGTTAAGGTCATACCCAATACATGTTAAGATCGTGTAGGTTCGTGTCGTGTATTCATGTTCGCGTCTAAAATTGCCAGCCCTATTAACAATAAATATCCATATCGTAGCAAAATTCGTAACAAGTTAAGAAAATAAATTTTAAAAGAATTTAACGTAGACTTCATAGCAAAATTCGTAGCAAATCAACAGATTCATAGTAGAACGAATAAAATAAATATAAAAATAATAAAATATGTAATAAATCCTTAGTAAAGTTCTTGAGAAATAAAAAATGATAATTTTAGTAAAAATAAACAGAAGTTTTTTTATTACAAGTTCGACAAAACTATAACAAATATAATTAAATTAACATTGATATTGATCAATATGATCAATTAATACAAATTAATGTAAATTATAAATAATTAGTATCAATTATGATTAATTAAAGAAAATTAAGTGGTTAGGGATTGGCATAATCAGAGTGAATGAGGTCAATATATAAAAGTCAACTAAAAACAAATAATCTTAATCAGATATGGATAATTAAAACTAATAATGGTCAATCAGGAAAATAGTGATTAGGAAATAGTGTCAATGAGTTTAACATCTATTGATTAGGAAAATAGTTTAATATTGATTATGTTTAAAATAAGGTTGATCAAGACAATTAAGATTAATATTGATTATGTTTGATAATTAGGATTAAGTATGAGTAATTAGTTCATATCACTTAGTCATAGTGCATTATGACCACATATAGTAAAATTTGGTTACATATAATAAGCCATAATTAATGATAGTTGAATATCATTTCATTGTCCAGCCTATTATGACTCATTATACACTATTATAACTTATTGTGAATTGTTATGATTCATCACGACTCATTATGAAAATTATATATGATGTGATATGACATGTTAGGTCAAAATAGTTCAAATGGTTAAGACTTGATTAGTCATAATGGTTCACGGTCAAAGATAATTATTATAGGTGATATAATGGTCGGTGGCAGTAAATCCTAGTAAAATATAAAGATTCATATTCATAAATGCGTATGTATGACTTTCTATAACTTTTTATATGTAGTAAAGACTTATAATGACCCATTATAACATATTACGACTCATTGTGATACTTATGGCGTATTACAAGAAGTTAAGTCAACATATCAATTCCCACGTAAGCATGATATGTGTTCAAATATTCGTTACAAGTGAAGGTTTGATGGAATGAGGAGAAAAACTTTTTATTAGAAAAATGTTAAGTCAACATATTAATGTAGGTCAAACTTGGGTAATAGCTATGTTTATGGGTCAAGCTCCATGAATACATCAAATAATAGTCAATCATAAACAATATTTTCACAATTGGATAGGACCGGCCGGGTCTAATCGGTCTGACCGGGATTCGGTGTTGTCGGCGGTCTGATCCACCCTTGTTCGTTTGTCTTTAGGAAACCGGCCGGTTGGAGACGATTTTGCGGTCGAACCGTGATTCGGTGAACCGGTTGGCTCGGATCTGAACATGAAAGGTCAAAGACTAGCGTCGAAGATCTGAACGGAAAAAGCTCGAGCTTCAACAATAGCGGACGCTGGAGATCCTGCAACATAGCGGACGCTAGAGCTGCTGCAGCATGGCGGATGCTAGAGCTGCTACAAACCTGCAACAATGACGAAAAATTAGGGCTGCTACAACTTCAGTGAGTTAGTGTTTCGGTTAAGTGTGCCTGATTTAAAAACAGGTCTAACATGTTTAAATATGTGTATAAATAATAATAATAATAATAATAATAATATTTATTATTATTATTATTATTATTATTATTATTATTATTATTATAGTATATATTAATACATTTGGTCGGTGGTTAAATCGGCACTGTTACAAGTCAACCATATTGTTGCCATTTTTTTTATCTTTCTTCTCTATTCTTTCTGCAATCTCTGTAGATTCCTTTTTCTTCGTCTTCATTATCCTAGAATGGTCAGATATCTTCCCAAGAACTAGTATAACGTCGCCCCCACCACTTGAAATGCAATCGTTGGACTGACATATTTAGACCGGATCTTAATCACGCTATGAGGTTTTCCATTACTACAACCTGTAATCAGGAACTTCAAGTTTTCGTTATTAGAACACTAAACTTCCATCAGTAGCATCGTTTACGTCTTTCCTTGTTGCTAGGAAAGCCATATCTATAAATTGACAATAGTGATGATGAGAGGCAGCGGTGGCCTTGAGCGGTGAGCAGGGAGTGGCAATAGGTGTGGGTGTTTGAATGGCGAGACAGGAAGGAACGAATTGTGGTGTTGTAGGTGATGATGCTGGTGCTGATGGGTTGTTAGTGAGTGTAGATGTTTTGTTCAAGTTAATTGTGTTTAGTGTGTTATGAAAGAGACGAAGATAGGTGTTGCACTAGAAAAAAATGAGATAATATTGGCAAAGTAATAAAATAAAAAAGTTCAGTTTAAATATAGGACAACACATATTTCCAATGAACATTAATTATAAATAATATTTTAAAATTCAACTTGTATGATAACGTTTAACATGCAAGTTAAACATTAATTTGATTGTAAAACATCTTTAAATATAAATTGTTATTGTTAATATCCAAATTCTTAAACCATTAAATAAAAGAATTGTAAACTAAACATGTTACAAAACGATAAACGTATATACATTTATTTATTTTTTTTATTAATTATTGTATACTTAATAGTGTTTTCATGACGTGACAAGAAAGGCCCCCGCGACTGTTGGAGCATATAAAGTTATATATAGTGTGTCCATCGTTTGTCGAATAGTCTAGGCTTAATGTAATAAACCTGATATGTTGTAAACACATGAAACTGAGTCATTCGCAGGAGCATATGCGAATGAGACTCAGTCGTACGACTGAGCCATGCTAATGGACCAGCCGTGCGACTGAGAAGGTGCGATTGGTTCAGTCGTACGATTGAACCATACACAAGGTTCAATCGCATGAATGGGCCCAGCCGCATCAAATATGGGCCGATGCCTATATATACCAGTTT
>BJCM01085691.1:5627-23542 GCA_018326385.1 Flaveria bidentis
GGCGGGAACCATGACACATTAGCAGTACACCACCAAATTCAATGAGATGGCACGTCTCGTGTTGGACCAAGTGACACACTTGTCACGAAAAATCAAGAGATATGTTCAGCGGCAGATATCCGTAGGCACATGATCGCTGCCCGACCGAGCACGTTTAGGTCGACAGTTGATTTGGCATGAAGGTTGTATGATGAGAGAGAGGTGGTGGTGGTTGAGGTGAACAAGAAGGGTGGTGGTGATCGGAACTAGAATGAGAAGAGGCTTGGTCGGGGTGATGCCTTGACGGGTAACAAGAAGGCATGGGTGGATGACCGCCGTGTGGTCATACCGGGTACGGGATCGAAGAAATGTGGCAAATGTGGGAAGCAGCATAGTGGCGAGTGTAGGAGGGGGTTGAATGTCTGCTTCAAGTGCGGGAAGCCTGGTCATATGGCTAGAGATTGTGGGGGTATGAGGTGTTTCAACTGTGGGGAAAGTGATCATATGAGTAGGGATTGTAAGAAGCCGAGGGCTGAAGGTTCCGGAGCGAAGAAGGCTGGTGGTGAAGGACCGAGGGCGAGCGCTATAGCATTCACGATGAAACAGGAGGAAGCTAGGGCGGACCTGATGTCGTGTCAGGTATGTTTCTAGTCAACCAAACTTTAGCCTCTGTGTTATTTGATTCTGGTGCTAGTAAAAGTTTCATTTCTACTGCTTTTTGTGCTAAAGAGCCTGTTAGTAGTAAGAATATAGATGCACCCTTTGATGTAGAAACTGCCATAAGTAAGTCTACCAGGATTTCGGAGGTGATAGAGGGTTATGACGTGGAATTAGAAGATCACAAATTTCCTGTTAGACCATTCGTGATGGCCTTAGGTGGTTTTGATGTTGTTCTTGGGATGGATTGGTTAGCGGACTACGAGGCGAACATCATTTGTCGCAAGAAGATGATTCGTTTGACAGCACCTGACGGGAGTTCGGTAACGGTTTATGGGGATCGGGTCACGACGATCCCAAAAGTAATCTCAATGGCGGTGGCGGGAAAGTGTATGAGGCGTGGATGTAATGCCTACTTGGCCTATGTTAAGGATGTGGAAACACCAACACCACAACTATCTGATGTCCCGGTTGTGTGTGACTTTCCACATGTGTTTCTCGAAGACTTACCAGGAGTGCCACCTGAGCGAGAGATTGAGTTTCAGATTGATTTGACACCAGGTGCCCAAGCTGTTGCCAAGGCACCGCATCGATTGGCTCCGACTGAGATGAAAGAGTTGATGGAGCAATTGCAAGGGCTGCTTGATAAGGGGTTTATTAGATCAAGTATATCTCCTTGGGGTGCTCTAGTATTGTTCGTGAAGAAGGAAGACGGTACTATGAGGATGTGTATCGACTACCGTGAGCTGAACAAGTTGACAATAAAGAACCGATACCCCTTACCGAGAATTGATGATTTGTTTGATCAGCTCCAAGGTGCCAGTTGGTTTTCAAGGATAGATCTTCAATCGGGCTACCATCAGTTGAAGATAAAAGAATAGGATGTCCCTAAAATAGCTTTTGGCACGCGTTATGGTCACTACAAGTTCCTTGTTATGTCATTTGTTTTGACCAATGCGCCAGCTGCTTTTATGGACTTGATGAACCGAGTGTGTCGATCGATGTTGGATAAAACAGTGATTGAATTTATCGATGATATCCTGATTTATTCCAAGAGTGAAGAGGAGCATGTCGGTCACATTTGAGACGTGATGTAGACATTGAGAAAGGAGAAGTTGTATGCTAAATTCTCAACATGCGCATTCTGGTTGTGCGAGGTCCAATTCTTAGGTCATGTGGTGAATCCCGACGGGATTATGGTGGACCCGGCAAAGGTGGAGGCGGTGATGCAATGGAAGTCTCCAAAGACGTCATCTGAGATCCGTAGTTTCTTGGGTTTGGCGGGCTACTACATGAGGTTCATTCAAGACTTATCTAAGATTGCTTCTTCACTAACCAAGTTGACCCGAAAATATGTGAAGTTCGTATGGATTCAAGCTCAAGAGAAGGCGTTCAGGGGATTTAATGCGAGGTTGACTCAAGCTCATGTTCTGTCACTACCCGATGGGAGTGAAGATTTGGTGGTTTATTCTGATGCTTCCTACTCGGGGTTGGGGTGTGTGTTAATGCAGAGGGGAAAAGTTATAGTCTATGCATCCGAACAGTTGAAGGTTCATGAGGTCAACTACCCTACTCATCACTTGGAGCTAGCAGCCGTGGTCTTTGCATTAAAGATTTGGAGGCACTACCTTTACGGGATAAAGTGTACCATATTCACTGACCACAAGAGCCTGAAGTAATTCTTTGAGCAGAAGGACCTGAACATGAGACAGAGACGATGGTTGGAGCTCATAAAGGACTATGATTGCGAGATCTATTACCATCCATGCAAAGCCAACGTAGTGGCGGATGCCCTTAGCCGAAAAGAGAGACCCGAGAAAATTCGGGTGAAAGCGTACCAGTTGATCATGACCTCGGATGTGATGAAGCAAGTTAAAGAGTTTCAAGATGAGGCATTGAAAGAAGATCATCTTAACTTTGAAAGAATGAGAGGTCTGGTTGCGGAATTTGGTGAAAACACACTTGGTGTTAGAACCCGATTTAGACGAATGTGGATTCCTCGTTATGGCGATCTACATATGAAGATCATGGATGAAGCTCACAAGACTCGATACTCTATTCATCCCGGTGCTACAAGATGTACCAAGACGTGAAGAAAGATTATTGGTGGTCGGGTATGAAGCGTGATATGGTGGAGTATGTGAGTAAGTGCCTTACTTGCCTACTAGTGAAGGCTGAGCATCAGAAGCCGTATGGGAAGATCCAACCTTTGGATATACCAGAATGGAAGTGGGAGCACATCACCATGGATTTTATTACGAAGCTACCGCATACCCCGAAGGGGTATGATGCCATCTGGGTGATACTTGACCGTTTGACGAAGAGTTCTCACTTCCTACCAATCCGCGAGATATATTCATCCGAGAGGTTGGTGG
Source organism: Flaveria bidentis (assembly GCA_018326385.1). Classification (NCBI taxonomy): domain Eukaryota; kingdom Viridiplantae; phylum Streptophyta; class Magnoliopsida; order Asterales; family Asteraceae; genus Flaveria; species Flaveria bidentis. Next base: position 8,639 of record BJCM01085691.1, read on the forward strand.
ATCTTTTCATTAAGGAGATTGTAACTTGTCATGGTGTACCGATGTCTATTGTGTTTGATCATGACACCTGGTTTACATCCAAATTTTGAAAGAAATTCCACTATGCTATGGGGATGAAGTTACACATCAGCACGGCTTATCATCCCAGACGAATGGTCAGTTAGAGAGGACCATTCAGACATTGGAGGACATGCTTTGGGCATGTGTTATCGATTTTGGAGGGAGTTAGGATGACCACTTACCGTTAGCTGAGTTTTCATATAACAACAGTTATCATGCCAGCATTGGTATGCTCCCTTTTGAGATGCTATACGGTAGGATATGCCGAACACCCGTGTGTTGGGATGATATTAGTCAGAAGGAGTTAGGAAGCATCGAGGTAATCGAGGCTATGACTGAGAAGCTTGAAAGGATCAAAGCCTTCATGAAGGCAGCCAAACACAGACAGAAGTGGTATGCTAACAAACAACGTAACCGATTGAGTTCCAGGTGGCTGATAGAGTTATGCTGAAAGTCTTACCTTGGAAGGGCATCATTCCAAAAGCGGGGCAACTTGAGCCCAAGATACATAGGCCCTTTCCGAATCATTGCATGAGTAGGAGAGGTGGCCTATAGACTAGAATTACCAAAGGAGTAAAGTGGAATTCACCCGACATTCCATGTATCTCATCTAAGAAAGTGTCTAGCAGATGAGGATATGATTATTCCACTGGGGGTTATCGAAGTAGATGAATGGTTCAATTATGTTGAGCAACCAGTGGCAATCATCAATCGAAAAGAGAAGATGTTGAGGAATAAAATGGTTCCCCTTGTGCGTGCACGGTGGAAGGATAGGAAATGATCTGAGTCTACATGGGAGACTGAAGAAGAAATAAGGCAGCATTACCCATGTTTGTTCGAGGAATAACAGGTTTTGGGGAGGAAACATATATAAGGGGGGTGGACTTGTAACACCCGGTTATTTTCATTCAAGCCGACGAAAGAAGAAAAGAAATAATGTCCAAAGTAGAGGGTTAAGAGGGGAAGGCAGCCCACACCCTCCCCTACACTCACAAAATTCGGCCAAGAGAGAGAGAGAGGGAGAAAAAAGGGGTTTCAAGCTTCGGTTTCGTGGATTCAAGCATGAAAGTTGAGGTGTAGCAGGTTAGATTGAAGCTCTACTCGGCGGAGTTGTTTGTGTGAGTTATAGGACCCCTCTTTTATATGTTTTCAACTGATTTGGGGCTGGAGCACATGGTAAAACCCGTTTTTGAAGTGTGTGTGTGTGTTTAACCCGTGTGTATGTGTTTCTGTGTGATTCGAATGGGTTTTTATTTCGGGCTTGTGTGTACTTGAATGGTGTTGTGGTTTGTATTTCTAAGTTTTAGGATGGTTGATTTGAGCATAGAACAGGTTTGGGAGGGCTTGGAGGCCGAAAATGGCAGATTGGGTTCGGGGGGAACTGCATTCTGCATCAGCTAGGGTTAGGCGACCGAATGGCATACGACTGGAGTTCATGCGACCGAAAGGAAAGCGACTGAAGTCATGCGCATGGGTGCCATGCGACTGAGGTCCATACGCATGTGATTCGCACGACTAAGGTCCATACGCACGTGAGTCGTGCGATTGAGGTTCATTCGTATGGGAGTCATGCGACTGAGGTCCATACGCCTAGGTGTTCATTCGCATAGGGTTCATTCGCCCATAGTGACCATCCGCATTAGTGCCCATCCGCATTAGTGCCCGTCCGCATTAGTGCCCATCCGCATTAGTGCCCATTCGCATAAGGTCCATTCGCCTAGTGTTCAGCTGCTTGGTAGGCGATGCGGCTGAAGGGTGCCCATACACCCAAATAGGGCTCGTGCGCCCGAAAGGACTAAGTCTATTTCCTGATTTTTGGGGGAATAGTATTATGCCAGCTTTGACTTGGGGTTCATGTAAGTGACTTTCGAGGTCGTAGATGTTGTGATAGACTTGATGTATGATTGATGTTTATGCTTGATCGTATGTATGATGTATGTTATGTATGTATGTTGTCCCTTGTATGGCGATGCTGTATGTTTCCGTTCATGTTCCTTGCTTTGTATGATTGTCTTCCCGTAGCTTTACTTTGTATGTTAATGAATGGAATGAAAAGTATTATGTAACGTAAAGTGGAAGATAATGAAAAGAGGAACGAAATGAAGAATGCATGCATAAATGAATGAACGAACATAATAATGTCTTGCAAGAAAATGTATGGAGTTTCACACCCAATGAAGGGTGTTAGTTCAATCATGTGCGGGTTAGCTACCCAAGAAGGATGCACACTGGGCTTAATCCATGTGATTAAGTAAATGTATGGAGGTTCACACCCAATGAAGGGTGTCAGCTCAACTGTGTGTGGGTTAAATACCACAGAAGGATGCACACAGGGGTTCAGTCTTTGTAATTGACCTGACGTATGGGGTCCTTGTCGCTTAACCCTAGATGAATTGCTTGGTTCTCTAGAGGGGGGTTAAGCACATGATAGGACATAGATGAAAAAAAGAAGATAATAAGAATGAAATGAACGATGATGAAAATAATTATTATTATCTATGTGTACGTACGATGGGTGATCACGTTCTAAAGTCTGTTATGTTTTGAAGAAAGTAAAAAACGGTTTTAAACGAAAGATAAAGTATGTTTATTTTAAAACTAGAACTCACTCAACAACGCTGACTTTTATGTGTTTCTAGTCGGTAGGTAATGTTGCTGAGGATGACACGGGGTGGTTACTCAGCTCTTTGGATGGCATACATTTTTATAATGCTTTTGTGATGTAATGCAACATGTATTTTGTGACTTGATAATGATGTATTATTTTGCAAAAGCTTTTATAACGAAATAAAATGTCCATTTTAAATGTTCCGCTACGATGTTTTGTGAAGTACAAATGTAAATATATGTTTTATGTGCAATGATTGATCAGCTGTAAGCGTCCCGGGAACAAGGCCTTACATATACGCCTGACTATTATCCTTCGCCAGCACTATCATATTTTATAGAGATTGGTGATAGTAGTTTTAACCATAAGGAACCTTTAAAATCAAATTTTAAGTTATTTAGCTTCCTTGCCAGCTATTGCTATATCTACAAACTCAGATTCCATTGATGAACTAGTGATGCAAGTTTGTTTCTTCAAATTCCCTACTAGGAAGGAATACCTATCCAATTATAGAAGAATAATTTTCTATATTTGTTATTTAACGTGTTTAAAACACCCTTCAATTACCGAAGGACAATCTGAATAATGCAAACCATAGTTCTTGGTTCCATTTAAGGACTTAAGCAATCTGTTTACTATTTTACCAGTTTTGAGCACTAGAATTGCTAGTAATCTGCTCAACTTACGCACAACAAATTTTATCTTAAGCATTATGCTAATCAAGCATGTATTAAACATCCAATTACCTTTTAGTACACTAATTGTGATACTGAATCACCTCAAATTAGTCATAAGCTTAATAATAGGATCTATAAAAGTAGTAATAGAAGAACACTTAAATGCTTTGTGAATCCAAGGATCACAATCAGGAATTATCAGCGTTAGTTGATGTCAAGTCAACATTTGCGGAATCAACGTTGGCTTGGTTTAATTGTTCGTATTTAAATTTTCAAATATCAATAAATATTCAAGAACAAGATTGATGAAAGACAACTAATGATCTGCTTGAATCATCTGTATTTCATTAAAAGAAGTTAATGATAACTAATGAATGATATTGAAAATTGTGTTGAATGATGTGACGGCTGCTAGGGTTTAGTTGTGTGATTTTTTTTGTTGTGGAATCGGCGTATTGCTGTTGCGGTCGATTGATTCGAAACCTAGGATCCATATATATAGAAAATGATGTTTCTCTTAAGGAAACTCCGGATCTCTTGGGATTTGAATTGTTTCTGTTAAGGAATCTCCGGATTTCTTGGGATTCACATAACTGACTTGTTGACTTGTAACACTTGTATTGTTTGAATACAAGTGTTTGGACTCCGCAGGAGTATTGTCTTCCGAAGCAATTTTTCTTCCACATGATTCTTGTTCTTCCGAAGCAAACTGGTTCTTCCGAAGCACTTGTTCTTTCGTAGGATTCTTGTTCTCCCGAAGCAAACTGGTTCTTCCGAAGCAATTGTTCTTCCGCAGGAATCTTCACTTGGAATTCTCCCTTCACTCTAGTTGATGGTTCATCCACAGATCATCTTCGAATGTTTGTTACTTGTAAGAAACATATCTATGGATAAACAAAATGTTCATCCGTAGATGTTTCTTACACTTAGTCAACTTCAGAAATTGACTAAGTATAATGTTTGTACTTGCAAACATACATGAATCAACACACATATATATGGGTTAACCTATACATTTAATGCATACACAATAATTATTTACAACCATTCATCATAGTATTAATTCAAGTACTAAGAATATACAAAATAGACTAGATCTACTGATCCTAGACCTAACAATACTCCCCCTTAGGCTTAGATACTTATAATCAGCTCTTCAAAAGTGAAAGTTCTTTCAATCTTGACATCATTCTTTTGTTGAAGTAAGATACTACATCCTTTTGATCATCATACTTGTATTTGATCTCCATTCTGCATATCATTTTAAGAGTATCAAAGCTCAATCCCAGAATGTCTTCTTCTGTAGTCAAAGTTTCCATCACAAATTGGTTATTGACTATTTCCAGCTCATCTTCTTCCAAGATTCTCAATTCTGAAACATATTCAATGTTAGCTCCTTTCAGCATCCCAACATTATACTTTCTTCTCTTGTATGCTTTGGCATTCAGCTTATCCACAGCTTGAATCATGTGCACATATAGACATAAGTCATTCTGAGCCCTTTCATCAGTTATCTTTGGAAAGAATTTTTCAAGAAGGTATGAAGTATAACTAGGGTGGAGCAGTTGGATCTCTACTGGGTCAAAAATTCTAATCTTCTCAGCCTTCTTTCCTTCAGCATTCCTCAGTAGCACTAGCTCTTTTGTTTTCTCAACATAACCCCATTCTGTTATAGGAGATGTGTGTTGATTTCCTTTGAAGCTTTTGATAGATGCTTCATTTCCATGGCTATATCCAACCCTTTTTAACATTTCGTCATCAACAAATGAAGAGGGCTTTGTTGTGCTTTTGATTCTTTGAATTCTCTTTCTATGATCATCATCCTCTCTCTCTTAGCTTCCTTGAGCACATCATCTATGAATTTTGTCTTTAATTTTCCCACCAACACAGAGAAATCTCTTCCCCTTGATTGAATTGGATAGTTAGACATTATTAACTTTGCAGATCCTTGATGTCTCTCTCATGAAGCCTCAACAATGCTTCTGTATCATAGAAATACTGAATTCTTCCGGAAGTTCTTTTGATAATTGCACAATCCCAGTCTGGATCATATTTCCAGGCCATAATCCTATTTTCTTCCATAGAACTGGGAGTTGTGATGTGATCATATAGCTCTATCAGTGTTGATTTCTATTCAGTGATTTCTCTAACAGTTGTCCCCAATGGCCACACTTTGTAAGGTATGACGGCTCTTGGTTCTCTGATCAGTTTGTCTTTGCCTTTGTGCTGATCTTTGGATTCAACAATTATAGGATCAGCCTAAAGTTTGCTTTGGTGCTCATAGGTTAGATTTGGAGCTTCAGTTCTGAACCTTACTCCTGAGTCAAGCTCAATAGACATAACATGTTACATCATTCTTCTCAGCTTACCAACATTTCTTCCTTTAAGATCATATGCCTTGTAGTTGTGACCCTATAGCCAACAGACCATATTGTATTTACTGAGTTTTCATGTGTCACAGTGGCCTAGGTCTTTCTTTATTTTCTAGATGGCTTGAAATGTTATGAATGCCTCATAATCACAATTAGGAATCATAAATCTTGCAAGTTCAAACTCTTTCAGTATGTTCTTCATCTCAGTCATATTCATCCTTTCAACCATGTCATAAGGAAATCCATGGTTGATTAGGGTCATAAACATATTTGACTCAGGCCTCTCTTCCATAATGTCTTTTGTTGTTAGAAGAACATCAGCAGTTGATTCTTCTTTATCTTTGTTGGTTTCTTCTTCAGTCAACTCTTTCCACTCAGCATCACTCTCAGCTTCATCATGAATAACTTGCTTTGATGTTAATACATTCATTGAAGGAGTGTGCTCTGAAGATGTATGCCTTGACCTTTTGGGTGACTCTTCAATATTGATTGTTTGTTTCTTTGTTGAACCCAAATATTTCCTCTTCCTTGAGTAGAGAATCAGAGGCTTGGAAGATATTGGAGGTTCTTTTGGTTGTACTGATGTAGTGACAGACTTAGATTCCAGGGCACTTATTTTCATCTTCAGCTCCTCAACCTCTTCATTCTTTCTTTGTAATATAGCATGCTATTCTTCAATAGTCTTGTTAGCTTGGTTGCTCTCCAACACAAGCTTTTCTATTTCAGCCTTTTGATTAGCAATAAATTCCTTTTGTTCTTCAACAAGATTCAGTAGAGCATCAATAACGTCATTGTTGCATTGAGCATCTTCTCTTAATCTTGTGATGATTGCTTTTTGTTGCATCAGCTGAACATCCTTTTCTTTTGCAATCCCTTTCAGCTCTTGAATTCTTTTCTTTCTGCAATTAGACTTTATCACAAGCTTGTTGTATTCAGCCACCAGATAACTTTTGCTTACTGGGATGTCCTCATCACTGATGTCATCTTCATCATAGGCAATCACTTCCTCTTACTTATCTTCTTCTTCTTGTTGATCAGCAATTTCATCTTTATGATCTTTAATATGAGCCACACTTGTTGAACTGGATTATTCATCTTTTGATTCATCATGCTCATCATGTTGTGGTTGTTGTTGTTGTTGATTGACAATGACTGGAGAAACTGGTTCAGATTCATTTGAATGGACAGGAGATTCAGTCTTGGATAATGATAATTGAACAGTACTAGCTTGAGAGATAGTGTTTTGACTAGTTGAGGGAGATTGTTGAGAGTAAACAGAGTGAGTGGGTGAGATGGGTTGTGGATTTTGACTTGTAGGAGAAGGGGGTTGTGGAGATTGATGTTGTTTCTGAATGGGTGACAGAATTGGTGAGTGTGTGGCTTGAATAGAGTTGGTTGAAGAGTCTTTCTATTGATCTTCCCACACAAGCTCTTGGGGAATATTTGCATTAGCATCTATCGTATGAGCAAACATGGGCATGTCTCCTCCTTCATACTTCCAAGATATTTTATTCAGAACAGATCTACCTAGGTGTGCTTGAACAAACACACCACCATCTATAGCAGTCCCAGGTAGATCAACATTAATGATCAGTTGCAGAAACCTTGGAAACATATACATCTTATCAGCCTTCTGTACTTTGATCTGATCACATAAGCAGTTGAAGATATACTTTGAGTAATTATAGGTTCTTCCCTCAAAGACATCAATAATGCCTAAAAAGATATGCCTTGAAAATCTGTCAAGTCCAGATTTCCTATTTGAGATGCACTTAAGATAAGTGTGGCAGAGAAATCTGTATGACTTGCATAGTCTTCCTTTCTTGATTTCTCCCTTCTCAAAGTCACCATCATACCCCATCAAAAGAAAGACTTTCTCTATGTATTCATTATAAAATACATCAGGGTCACCAGCTTCTACATCTCCCAACTCAAGAACCCTTCTTATTGTCTGTTCATCCACTCTCATTCTTTGATTCTTCACATCAGCCACAATAACTTGATCATCTTCTACTATTTGGGCGGAATTCCAGAAATCAGTTATGTGGGATTGATGAATCACAGGCTCTGCTGATAAGGCATAGAACAGCCTGGATCTTCTTAGATATCGGATAATGTCTTGACACCCTTCTGAGACAAGGTCGTCAGGGTTTAAGAAAGCACACACGTTGTGTTCTCTCGCAAATCTATTATCCATCTGTTCATAAGTATAAAGAAGATTTTGTTAGAATCACATTATTGATATGAGAATACGAACAGTTGTGAGATTGTACGAGAATCAAACGGTTCATTATTGAATATTATGACATGTTTTACCTTGAACACATTAATTTGAGAGCGGAAATATATGTTTGTTTGATGTTTTGATTCGGTAATTTTTGAATATTATAGAAGGGGGAAAATTTGTTGAGTCCGTGTTTTTCAAGGTCTAAAAAGTGAACTGAAAAATCAAATAATGAGTTTTGAAGTCAAACAACATCATTTATACTTTCTCAGACACATTAATTTTATTTGTTTAATGAAGTGGGACCCTCAACAATTTTCCTATTCTAGGTTCTTCCGCAGATCATCTACGGATTCCATAAATCATCTACGGATGTCTTAACAACTTCTACTAATGAAGTATAACTTAAATTTTTCATAGGTGACCAAACTATGAAATTAAATTATATTTGTTGATTTTTGCTCATCCGTATTTTACCAATCTACGGATAGACATTTAAATATTCCACACACTGTATTTTCTGTTGATGCTTAAGACGGCACTGTAGTATCTGCTGATGCTTATAGAACACTTGTGAAGGAAAACTTATTTTGTTGTATGGTCCAACTCCACTGCTTAGAACCATTTATTGCTATTGGACCTTGTTGACTTTGTATTCATGACAATTGAGTGGAAGAAAGCTTACATAATTTAAAAGAAAACTTCATGTATCCAAGAGCTAAGTTGGTGCTTCAGTTTCCAATTCCTTCAAATTATTAATGAAATAGACAAAGCTGCTGAATGATAAACTTATCTTCATGAATTCTACTCCCCTTAAATTTGTGATTAATGATGATAGTATGCATTTATCATAAATTTCTAAGAAGAATATCATGAGTGTTTTTTAACTGTATGATAATGCACAGGCATATATACACATATAATAGGATTATACTATAATACTAAGCATCTTCCTGATGAGTTATTTTGTTGAATTGATACTTGAACATGGTTCTGATTGCAATTATATTGTCCACTTAAATCCATACAAGAGCTAATGTATCGACTAGACAAGCTGTTTATCATGTTTTCATATTGATTAGGAAATAACTGTTATGGGCTTCACATTCAATTCATGAAGATTTTGTCCTCCTTTTGCAAGTCAAATCATCACTTTTTTACACTTAATAACTATGTACTTTAAGTTATAAGTTCTATCTTGAGATGCATTTGACATCTCATTAATGCATTGATATAAAAGCTCTAGATAAATGACAATTGATCATATAGGATTCTTTTGAGAGCTTAGATATAATCATCATCAGGTCACCAGGTCTTTACTCACATAAAACAGAGGTGCCTTTAACCCAGTTCTTTGTTTACACAAAATAGAGGGATGATTAGGATCATGACCTTTTCACCTTTGATAACTGATATACAGTATGGTGATCATACACCCAGGTCTTTGTTTATACAAAACAGAGGGTGTATGTATTGCAAAGATAGATATTATAAAGTGTCGGTACATAGTGTGCTTAGATGAGTGATTTGATCACATCAGAATAAGACTCACTTTGTATCATCAAAATGAAGTTTCCCATAAACAATCACTTTGAATTATGTTTGGCGTGCACTAAGTGTAGTTTCCACTCAAGATGAACCTACTCATATATTAAGAAACTTGCTCAAATTTAATGATATTTAAGTATTCATGAATAGGCAAAGATATAGTGTACTATTATTTCCTAAACATATGTTATGCTGAAGCAACATTACACATAGTATTTTCTTTGTTCAAATTGATTAATCTAAGTTAATCATGCCCAGAGACTCAATTAGAAAATTAAATCTGACTGAATCAGAGGCTTTAGTGAATAAATCAGCAAGCTGATTTGTTGTATCCACTTTAACTAAGTTAATCAACCCCTTTTCTGAGCAATCTCTCAGAAAATGATATCTTATTTCAATATGTCTTGTTTTACTATATTGCACAGGATTAGCAGTTATAAACATAGAAGCAGAATTGTCTATGTAAATTGAAGTTTGAAGGAAGTTGTAACCATAGTCAAGCAATTGGTTTTGCAACCAAAGGACTTGAGAACAACTAGCTGAAGCAGCTATGTACTCAGCCTCAGCTGTGGATACAGAGACATTGGTTTGTATCTTGCACTACCTTGATACTAGTCTTGGTCCTATAAATTGGCATCCACCAGTTGTGGATTTTCTGTTACTATTACAACCACCATAGTCATTGTCTGAGTATGAGTAGAGTGTAAAGTAACCATCCTTTGGATACCAAAGACCAAGTCCTAGTTTTCCTTTGAGATGTCTGAAAATCCTTTTCACACCATTCAGATGAGACTCCTTTGGATCAGATTGGTACCTAGCACACACATACACAGCAAACATAATGCCAGGTCTACTAGCAGTTAGATACATAAGTGATCCTATCATTGATCTATATAATTTTTTATCAATAGATTTTCCTGAAGGATCGGGTACAATCTTATCAATTGTTGATGCTAGTGTTTTGCATGATGATACATCAACAAGATTGTATTTCTTCAAGATTTGATGTACGTATTTTTCTTGATTGATGAAAATCCCATCAGATTTTTGATGAACTTGAAGACCAAGAAAGAAAGTCAATTCACCCATTGAACTCAACTGAAATTCAAATTTCATCAGCTCTTCGAAATTTACACACAATCTCTTATTAGTTGATCCAAATAAAATGTCATCAACATATATTTGAACAAATAAGAGATCTTGATGTTCTTGTTTGAGAAAGAGTGTCTGATCAATGGTTCCTCTTTTGTAGCCATGCATGAGCAAGAAAGATGATAATGTTTCATACCACTTTCTTGGTGCTTAATGAAGACCATACAAGGCTTTATCTAGCTTGTATACCCTATGTGGATAATGAGGATATTCAAAACCAGGGGTTGTGACACATAAACTTCCTCATCAATTTTCTCATACAGGATTGCACACTTGACATCCATCTGATACACAGTGAGCTTCTTATATGATGCATAAGCTAGGAACATTCTTATGGCTTCAATTCTTGCAACTAGTGCAAAAACTTCATCATAGTCTATTCCCTCTCCTTGTGTGTATCCTTGTGCAATCAACCTTGATTTTTTCTTACAATGATTCCTCTATCATCCAGTTTGTTTTTGTAGAGCCACCTTGTACCAATAGGATATTGGCCTTCCCGTAAATCAACTAGAGACCATACTTTTTGCTTTCTAAATTGTTGAAGCTCTTCTTGCATAGCTTCAATCTAGCTATTGTCCTTTAAAACAGTAGTGATGTTTGGAGGAACTCCTTATGAAAGAAAACAACTAAAAAGACAAATGTTCACGGTACCACTTTGACTTCTAGTAGTTCTCTTTGTAAGATCTCCAGTGATGTTGTTGACTAGATGATTCTTATTAATTCTTTTTGATGGAGTTGATTCAAATGGAATAGATGATTCTAGGTTAGTCATGTCTATTAGTGCAGACTGCTCCACACCAGATTGAAAGTTTAGGAAGTATTCAAAATGTTCAACATGTGGTGTTGAATGATCTTTAGTAGCTTGATTAATAGTAGCATCCTGAATGTGTTCTATAGTAGTTGTAGGGGCTTCTCCAGAATCAGTTTTCTCTTCTGCAGGAGTTATAGGAACTTCTCTGGAATCAGTTTGATCTTTCATAGGAGTTATAGGAACTTCTCAGGAATCATTTATCTCTTTCGTAGGAGTTACAGTAACTTCTCCGAATGATAAGTGATCATTTCCACATGCAGTGTTAGTAGATGTTGCTAAAGTGTTTTCACCTAAGGATGTGTGTATCCTTGGAGGATCAACAGATAAAGTTACTTCATTCATATAAGGTGGAACAAATGGATATCATACTTAATTAGATCCTGCAGTGTTCAAATAATCATAGTTAAATGATTCAGTCAGAGCATCTATGTCAAACAACCATGATGAACCTTTAACTGATTTAGTGATAACAGATTCATCAAAGGATACATTAGGAGTTTCCATAATGTTATGTTGTGGAATATAGATCCTATAAGATTTAGATGTTGAAGAATATCTAACAAAAAAACCATCATATGCTTTTTCTGAAAATTTTCCCAATGACTCTTTTAAGTTTAAAATAGATACATGACACCCAAAAACTCTAAGATATCCTATGTATGGTTTTCTTTTAAACAAAAGCTCATAAGGAGTTTTGTTGTGTTCTTTGACAATTAATGTTCCATTTTGAACATTTCATGCAGTATTCACTGCCTCAGCCCAAAATGTGATGTGCAATTGTGAATCAACTAGCATTGTTCTGGCTGCTTCAATCAAAGTTCTATTTCTTCTTTCAGCCACTGCATTTTTTGTGGAGTTCTTGGTGCACTAAATTGCCTTGCAATACCTTTGCTCCTGCAAAATGAATCCAGTTCAAAATTGACAAATTCAGTACCATTGTCACTCATAAAAAATTTAACTTTTTCATCAAGTTGATTCTCAATCTTGATCACAAATTCAATTAAAGTTTCTGATGTTTCACTCTTTTGTTTTAAGAAAAAGACCCATGTAAATCTTGTGAAATCATCAACTATCACAAAACAATATTGCCTTTTTCCAATGCTCATCACATTGGTAGGACTAAAAAGATCCATGTGAAGCAATTTGAGTAGTGTAGTATTAGTATTGATAATTTTGGATTTATGTGACACTCTATGTTGTTTTCCTATATAACAAGAAGAACAATGAGTTGAGCAATAAAACTCTTTCTTTGGCAATCCAATGACTAAGTCATTTTTCACCAATTTGTTCATGTTCTTCATGCTAGAATGGACAAGCCTTTTGTGCCATAATTGATATACATCTTCTGATAACTTAGATAGAAGGCATGTTTCATGTTTTGTGTGTGAGGTGTTGTTCTTGTCCAAAACATAAGTGTTTCCTTTTCTTGATGCTTTGAGAAGGACCCAATCTTTTGGAACAGAAAAATCTGGCTTAAGAATGTAACAGTTAGCATTATCAAACAATATGGTATAATTTTGATCACAAATTTGAGATACACTTAGTAAGTTATACTGTAAATTTTCACAATAATTTACTTTCTCAAACTTGAGTACACCATTTGTTACCATTCCTTTACCAACAATTTTACCTCCATTTTTATCCTCACCAAATGCCACATAAGAAGCATTTTTATGTTTGAAATCATGTAAAAGTGAATAGTTTCCTGTCATATGCCTCGAACAACCACTGTCAACATACCATTTGTTGTCAGCTCTCCAATATTGTTCCTGTATTCAGAAATAAATCAGTTAGAATTGACAACCCAAGCCTTAATGATCTTGGGTTTGCCAACAGTGTCTAAAATAGTTACTCATTCATGAATAAGTCTTGAAGTTTCAGTTTTAGTTTTGTTTGATTCATTCTGAGTTATTTCAGATGAGGATGATTCTGTTGAAGGGGATATTGATGAACTAGGTTCTTGTTTCCCAATTTCTTCTTGATTCAGCTTATGTATGTTCATTTGACGCTTTGGTTTTGATAATGAAACTTTATGATTAAATGTCTCATAGTGTTTTGTTTTTGAATGAGGTATATGAATTCCCTTTTCAAAATTATCAAAGAATCCATCATCATCCTTTGTTTCCTTATCAGTTAAATCTACCCTTTTGTGAGGTGTTTTTGATTGCTGGAAAGTTGATCTTTTCTTTGAAGGATGAGCACATGAGGATGTATTATCCTTTGATTTTGACTTTGATTTTTGTTCAGACTTCTTCAGTTTTGAACCCTTTTCAGAGTCAGTAGATTGAGTGTCTGATTCAGACTTATCTAATTCTTTCTTCTTTCTGCCTTTTATCTTGTTCTTTTTGTTAAAATAACATTCCTGAGTGGAATGTTTATTTTTGTTGCAGATAGCACAATGTTTCTTGAAGTAGCAATCAGCAGTCATGTGATTGTTCATATTGCAAATAGAACGGTAGCTACTAAAGTAACAATCTTCAGTATTATGGTTTTTCATGTCACACTATTTGCAATACATCTTAACTAATTCTTTCTTAGAATCATTTATTTTCTTATGGTTTTCCAACTTTTAAGGCTTTTCATCCTTCTTCAGCTTTGGAGTAGATTCTTTCTTTTATACTTTATGCAGCTTTTGTTTGTTTGTTGTTGAATTCCTCTTCCGTAGATCATCTACTTAATTAGCATTAAGTTCTACTGAAGACGTTTTCTTCTTCCGCATATCTGGTACTGAAGAGAGGTTCTTCTTCCGTTGATGATCTGCTGATGCCTTTTTCTGTCCTTTTTCCACTGATGACTTGTGTCTTTCCTCAGTAGAGGAACACTTCTCTTTTCCTTCATTGGAAGAGTTTTGTTGCTGAGATAGCTTTTGAAGACCTTCATTTAATTGAGCTATTCTCTTGTAGATGGTCTTCAACATGTTTCTTTGTTTAGGAGGGTATGGCAGCTTTGTTTCTTCAAGCACTTTTTGAATTTTTGTTTCAAAAGCAATATTCTTACCCTTGTTGACAAGATCATCATCATGTTCATCAGAATCATCCAAGTCATCCCACTCATCAAAGTCAAATTCTAAATTCAATCGATTAATCTTTTCTGATTCAGAAGACTCAGTTTCATTCACCTCAGATTTATTATCAATCTTTGGTTGATTAGAGCTAGTTCCTATATTGGTGCTTGGCACAAAATGTTTTGACAAATTATTTGTCATTGATTCAGGCAAAGGAACATACTTATTGTTAATAGGAGGTGCTACAGCATTATAACCCAACCCAGACCTGTTTTTTGATTCAATATGAGAATTTAGTAACTTCTCATATTGCTGAGATGAGAGCTGAAACTTTTGAAGTTTCACTTCAGTTGATGCATGATCAGCCATGGATTTGGTTAAGGAAGTGGTCAGATGCTCAACTTGTGCTTTCAAACTGTAATTTTCAGAAACAATTTTGTCTAAATCC